>JAGFNQ010003761.1:0-33378 GCA_024364735.1 Boesenbergia rotunda
AACAAGACCTGACAAAGGACCGTCAAGCAAAAGTCCAACTAGAGGAACAGTTGGCATCAGGTAAATTCTCCCGAGAGGAGTAGGTGAGGACGCGTTCCCCGTCGAGGGAACAGTAGGCGTCGGTTCGACCTAGGGCTCCATTTTGGAGACCAAAGTCAGAACCAAGACAGCTAAGGCTGTATAATTTAACCACTTAATATATTGTTGTGTTTTGGACTAACCCTAGATGCAGGACCGAAGAAACGTGTGTCTGCAGCTCAGAATGCCTCAAAGGAGAGAGGCAAGGGCTGAGTAGGGCGCCCGGAGTTTCCCGGGCGCCCCCAAGGTGCATACAAAACAAAACAAACTAAGAAATGTTCGAACAGTTGTTGAGCGGGGTGCCCCCGTGCTCCTGGGCGCCCCCGCTGCTCCCGGGCGCCCCCAGTGTCCCGGGCGCCCCCATGCGCATACCTCGAACCAAAAGCCATCGAAGCCAGAAGATAAGATTTGACCCGGTCAACCCGGGCGCCTCGAGCGCTCCGGGCACCCCGGTCAAAGCGGATCCCGAAGATAAGGGGATCAGACGCTGACCGTGATCGAACCGGATCGAAAGCCACGTGGGGGGGGGGGCGCCCCCGACATCCCGGGCGCCCCCAGGCCCTATATAAAGGGCCTTCGACCAAGGCTTCAAGGAATCAACTCTCTCAACGCCTCAAAGCTCTTCTATGCTCGTGCCTTGCTCCAGAAACATTCCAACTCGAGCCGACGACGTCCCGCTGCTCCGAAAAAGTCAATCCACTCCGGACGTCGGTAACGAAGAGTGCAATTCTTTATTATTATTTTAGTGCACTTACTTTGTAACTAAATTCTGTAACCTATTATTACGCTTCATATAGAATTGCCCAAAGTAAACAGCCAACGACCGTGGGCCTTGGAGTAGGAGTCGACACAGGCTCCGAACCAAGTAAAATCGACTGTATCTCTGTGTTGTGTTTTTCTTTTCAACTTCCGCTGTGCAATTCCTCTTAGTTTTAAAATCTGAACGATTACCGATATTCACCCCCCCCTCTATCGGTTCTCTCGATCCAACACTTACTACATTCTTGCCTTTGATAACATTAACATCTAGTTCCTTCTTACAGAGTTATAGCTAAGGTCCTATTCGCAGATCTCTATCACTCTTTCTTTTGCATATCTATTCCTTACCTTCTCTCTTTGTTCTATCAAGAATATTACTCTATTGTTACTACTATATATATCTGTTTAAAAAGTCAAATAACTTAACACCCTAATCCGTTCCTAATAGATATACATCACTAAATCTTCGTTTCATAACTACTTTAATCTCTTATAATACCTACACTAGTACTCTACTCCCTTAATACTATAGCTAATAAGTCTCCATTAATAAAGCACTATCCTCTCTTTACTCTAGGCTCATCGCTAAACATCAATATACGTCTTTCATCAACAGTACAAATTTGCTTTGGTTCACAACTCCTCTTAATTCCAGACAGTCATGACACTTATACAGATAATCTCCTTATTACTTACACATTCCTCCTCTTACATCTACTTGCTCTTCTCTTCCAATTTACTCCGTTTCACCACCACTCAATCATTTACTATATTTATTCCACACGACTACAGCTACTTAAATTAAATCTCCACAGATCACTCTCGCTCACTATCACTCACATATAAAAGAAAAGTAAATCTAATATAAGTTATTATTATTATTCCTACCTGCATATCAACCTCTAAAGTATTCGATATCATAAAGTAAAATAAGGTATCATTCATATTTACATATCATAAGGAATCATTCATACTTGTATATTCTAGAATCATGAAAGAACATAAGGTATGCATAGAGGTACTTACTTGGAAGCTGAAGGAAGAAGGCTTGATGTGTGTGTAGTGATATGGCAAACTGCTCTGATACCAACCTGTAACACCCACTTTTTTTTCCGTAAAGCGGCGTTACGCTAACATACGTAGGGACATGTGAACATCGTAATGCAGCGGAATAATTTAAACTTACACATACATGCACCTAACTATCCTTCCTAACATAGTGACATGGGAACTTAGCATATTAACATCATACTTAATATCATATCATAAAATCACATAAGTCATCCATTAGGCACATAAGTAGCAAGTGTAAATTGTTCTTGACAACACCATCCAAGGTTTAGCATAAGGCTTCTAAATATATCTTTCCTTGACCAAGTCACTACCACAAACACATTCTTGCCCCTCCTGCTGCTTCCTTATTGTCCTCTTGCTTGATCTGCGAGGCGTTCTTAAGGTGCCCATCCCTTGGACCCATACATCGGTCCGATACAAGCCCATTCATAAAGTAAAATATCTTCACATGCTTCATCATTCATAGCACATACATTGCATACTTAAAGATATGAACATATCTTGTTACATGAAGCATGACATAACATACTTGGCATTTCATCATTTATACTTAATTCATATCATCATTATGCCTTCATCATTCATACTTATCATTCATACATATCATTCGTACTTAAGGCATGAACCTTATCTTCATTCATCTTCTTTATTCATAAAACATGACATACATACATAATCATAGTATCCATCATAGAGCATGCATGGGTAAAATTCATGTGAACAGGATACATACGACTTAGGTTCATGGCATCCTACATTACTTAGGTTCATATCATTCATCATAGAACATGCATAGACCTTCATAAACATATACCTATTATAGGCATTTAACAACATACATGCATCATTCTATATAGCATGACCCTACATCAAATACATGTGTTCATGGAATATGGTTAAAACATTCATGAATGGACATAGCACATAACTTAAACATACAAGGTCATGGCATATAACCCATAAAGCTAGGGTTGTAGGTAGCATAAACATTCTTGCAACATCCTTAACATATACATACATCATAGTAACCTATAAACAAATATCATTGGAACCTTAACCCAACCCAACCCTAGTTTCTTGACTTGGCCAAAAGTTCATGGGTGGAGGCTCCCTTATTCAATCAACATGAAAGGTTCCATAAGTAAAAAGGAAATTCATACATTACATACAAAGCCATAGGGAACCATTAGACCTCATAATTGGAGCTAACCCTAATTTTATTAGCCCTACCCTTGACCTTGGACAAAACCCTAGAGGGTCACCAGCACATGGAAAATTCATATAATTCCTATTTTACATCTAATACCTTTCATATAATACCATAGGAAGCTATTAGGACTCTTGCTTGGAGTTAACCCTAACCCCTTGCCCTAAAACTCATCTTGGCCGAACCTTACAAGGGTCACAAGGCATATAGAAATTCATATCAATCACCATTAACACCCCTTGTAACATGAGGAAACATAAGAAACTTGCTTGAAGAGTTAGATCTAAACCCAACCATGAAACCATGGTGGTGGCCGAAACCCTAGAGGGTATTAGGGTACTCTAAAAATTCTCCAAATCCTATTTTATTCTTTATTCATCATAAGAAAGCATTAGAAAACATGAGTGAGATTTTTAACATCATTTTTGGACCCAAGAAGCATGGTGGGCCAAAACCTACAAGGTCATAATCCATGGTTTTTCTCAATACAAATCCTAAACAATCATCTTAAATCATGATAAACACATAACTATTATACCACAGGTGAGGGAGTCTTACCTTGGTTTATCTTGGTTATAGACCTTAGATAGGGAGGAGGATGAAGACCTTGTTGTCCCTTGACCACCCCTAGCCTTTGTAACCTTGTAAAAAGCCTTGGATCTTGAAGGAGAGGTCTTCTTGTGAACTTTTCCCAAGGGAGAACCCTCCTATGGGGTTCGGCTAGAAGGAGGAAGAAGAAGGAGAGGAGAGGCTTGGTGGATGAAGAGAAGAGGAATAACTATCTTAAGTGTTAAGTTATCATCCCTCTCATTTATACACAATAAAGAGGGGGCAAGTGAAGAGACATGGTGCCTCCTCTCATGGTGACTCTTCACTTCCTTTGGCCTTAACAAAAATCCACTTCATTCCCTCATAGCACTCCCTTGCTAGGTGAATTGGTTAGTACATGCATGATGGTATACTAGGTCCAAGGTTCAATCCTTGGTGTATGCACTTTATTTTTATTTTATTTTTATTTTTTTTTCTTATTTTCGAAAATTCTCCTAAGACTCACTCATAATCATGCTAATATTCCTAATTAAAACACATTTATATTTATATTAAATTCTACCTAAAATCCACTAATAACTATGGTACTAGAAAAGCCCATATAAGGCCCATTAGTACTTAGCTTCTCAATTTAAATGGGAAAATCATGGATAACTAGGCTAAAATTCATACTAGTATCTCTAGGTTCCTCAAACACTATCTAGACATGATCAATATTTTAAAAAAATATTGAGAAAATTTTCGGGTCGTTACAGTCTCCATGCCACCCTTCACCGTACTGAGGTCGTCCAGTCAAGTCCATATGTGTAACCTGTACAACCTGCACACTTAACATACACATATAAGAACACAAGGATAAACCTAACTTAAACCCTTTGCCCAAACATCAAAACACTTGGTCGCTCCGGACCACAGATTGCCTCAACAATCTCCCCTTTTTTTGATGTTTGGCAATACGTTTAAGATAGGGAAAGCAAAATAGAAGTCAATAGCAAAAACAATGCATATACAATGCAAAAATGGATCCTATCCCAAGGCATCCCACACCTATCCCTCCATTTTAGGATTTTCCACACCTAACCCTCCAAGTTAGGACTTTCTCACACCTAGCCCTCCAAGCTAGGACTTTTACACACCTAACTCTCCAAGTTAGGATTGTTCACCAAAATGGGCTTTTTAAAGCTTTTCCCAAGCTCCCCCTACACTAGACTTACAAAGGCTTTTTAAGAACCTCTCCTAGGTTCCCCTTACGCCAAGAATGGAGCAACCATGCTCCCCCTTAATCAGCTCCCCCTAAACCTAATGTTTCTAGCAAAGGAGTGTTTGGTTTCCCAACTTAAACCCAACACTTCTCCCCCTTTGCCTAACATCAAAAAGAGAACCCAATAATATCCCAATTATTGGTTCTTTCAATCCTCAATGATCATAAACAATGTGTACTAGCCCCCCATACACTTGTTTTACATCATTTGGACACATACCCAGCTGCTGATACAATATTTAGGCTTGACCAGTCGACTGCCCCCAGGGCAGTCGACTGATCTCTGAAAATTAGAATTCCAGCCTTTCTGACGAAATTTAGAAATGTGCTAGAAATTTCACAAATATCCAAAAATTTTCAAATTTTGTGGAGACATTTGTGGCACCCATACCTACTTGGAAATAATACATTCCAAAATGTATCTATCACCATTCCCAAGTTTGACACAAAACCCAAAACTAGCTAAAAAGGTTCACTCAAACCTTGCCCAAAATGTCCTAGTTTTGATTTCCCTTTGATGTCTCTGCCTATGCCACCCCACAATGCATTCCTAGCATTGATTTACATGACATTTGTACATCAAAAACTAATTTTCATGCTATATGATCCAAATGTCATATTTGTTGGATCGAGAAAACCAATAGAGGGGGGTGAATATCGGAAATCGTTCGGATTTGAAAGCTAAGAGAAGTTGCACAGCGGAAATTAAAAGAAAACAATTACAGCACAAGGACACAGTCGATTTACTTGGTTCGGAGCCTGTGTCGACTCCTACTCCAAGGCCCACGGTCGTTGACCGTTTACTTTGGGCAATTCTATATACGCGCAAAACAATTTACAGTATTTGATTACAAATAAGTGTAATAAAATAATAATATTAAATTTCGATCTTCGTTACCAACGTCCGGAGTGTATTGACTTGTTCGGGGCAGCGGGACGTCGTCGGCTCGAGTTGGAGTGTTTCCGGAGCAAGGCACGAGCGTAGAAGATCGTTGGGGCGTTGAGAGAACAGTTGTGTTGAACCCTTGGTCGAGGGGTCCTTATATAGGGCCAGGGGGCGCCCGGGACGTCGGGGGCACCCCCCACGTGGCCTTCGATCCGCCAAAGTCTCGGTCACGTCTGATCCTCTGGATCCGCTTTGACCGGGGTGCCCGGAGCACTCAGGGTGCCCGAATTGACCGGGTCAAACTTTATCCGCTTGGCTTCGAGGGCTTTTGGTTCGACGTATGCGCCTGGGGGCGCCCGCAGCGCAGGGGGCGCCCAGGAGCATGGGGGCGCCCGGCCCAGTATGTATTCGAACCATTTATCTTGTTGCTTGTTTTGTATGCACCTTGGGGGCGCCCGGGACGCTCCGGGCACCATACTCAGCCCTTGCCTCTCTCCTTTGAGGCTTTCTGAGTTGCAGACACACGTTCCTTCGGTCCTGCATCCAAGGTTAGTCCAAAACACAACAATATATTAAGTTATTAGATTCTACAACCTTAGCTGTCTTGGTTCTGACTTTGGTCTCCGAAATGGAGTCCTAGGTCAAACCAACGCCTACTGTTCCCTCGACGGGGAACGCGTCCTCACCTACTCCTCTCGGGAGAATTTACCTGATGCCAACCGTTCCTCTGGTTGGACTTTTGCCTGACGGTCCATTGTCAGGTCTTGGAGACCGAGCTGCCCTTCGCTCAGTGCCTAGCATTCCTTCGCTAGGGCTTCAATCCCAGGCTGTCCTTCACCTGGAGCCTAGCAGTCCTTTGCTACGTCTTTTTACCCTGGCATTCCTTCGCCAGTGCCTAGCAGTCCTTCGCTAGGACTTTTCCTGCACACTAGATTAACTTGTTAGAAAACAAGAAAGACTTAACTTTTGACCTATGTTGCCATTATCAAAACACAGGTTTGATTTGGGTGCCTTCTGCACCAACAATCTCCCCCTTTTTGATTTATGGCAACCCTAGTTCAAAAAGTTAAGTTTAAGCAAAACATGAAAAAGTTTTAAACTTTTGTTCCCTCCCCCTGGAAGGAATCTCCTCCTAGATTTTTCAAAAATTCGTGGGGTTTAAGAAACTTTACTTGTACTTGAAAACTTTTTGAAAATGTTAGCTTAAGTAAAGTAATTAAGTTTAATACAGTTTTAAAAATTAACGTTTTAAGTTTAAGTACTTAGAGTTTTGAAAAGGCTTAAGTAATTAGTTAAACTTTTGAAAAACTAAGCTTTAGAGTACTTAAAAATTTTTGACAAGCTGAAGTAATAAACTTTTGAAGGCTAGAGTGCTTAGTAAAATTTTTAAAGCTTGAGTAAAAATTTTGAAGCTAGAGTACTTAGCAACATTTTGAAAGCTTGAGTAAAAATTTTGAAGCTAGAGTACTTAGGCACAATTTTGAAAGCTTTAGTAAAAAATTTGAAACTAGAGTACTTAGGCAAAATTTTGAAAGCTTTAAGAACTTAAGTACTTTAGTAAATTTTGAAATAAGAAAATTTTGAAAGCTTTTTGAATAAAGGATAAGAAACTTTTTTTAAAGCTTTAAGAACTTAAGTACTTTAGTAAATTTTGAAATAAGAAAATTTTTTGAAAGCTTTTTGAATAAAGGATAAGAAACTTTTTGAAAGCTTTTTGAATAAAGGATAAGAAAATTTTTGAAAGCTTTTGGAATAAAGGATAAGAAAATTTTATTTTACTCTCTCCTTTCCTATCTCTCCCCCCTTTGCCATATATCAAAACAGATAAATATAGCATGAATAAAGGAAATAAGTAAGAATTTGTTGTACTGAACCAATTCATAATTTGATTTACACTAAATCAATCAATTTTCTCTGTAGGGACCTGTCTAACCCAATTAGCTACTTACTAACTGTTAGAAACAGTAATTTTTGCTAGGGCTAGTCAAGTTAAGTGTTTCTGTTCAAGTTAGATTTTCTAAGCTTGACACTTAACTTGATTGCTATATAAATTGTATTTAGTGCCCCAATTACTGCAGATGTACTGACTTAAAGCATCTTGAATTAAGGCAAAGACCTAAGCATCTCAACCCTTTCTAGGTTATCAATCAAAAGTATCCTAAGGTGCTTGTGAGATGCTGGCTTCTAAGTCTATAGGTGCATGCAGTTCAAGGGTTAGGGCCTAGGCTAAGTCCATTTTCGAAAAAGCCCTAATTTTTAAAGGGGTAGTTTTGAAATAAAAATAAAACTAAGTCGAAAATGAAAACTGATTTTTAAATTAAGTAAGATAGTTTTTCAAATTCTATTTTTAGAAAAAAGATTTTAAATCAAGTAGAAAAAAATTAATCTATTCTACAAAGCACAATCCTAACTACCTTCTTAGTGAGCTGAACTCAGATTCAGGTAAGGGTTTTGTGAATATATCAGCTATGTTGGATTTAGAGTCAATATACTTAAGTACTATTTCACCCCTGGCTACATGGTCTCTTACAAAATGATGTTTGACTTCTATATGTTTGGTTCTGGAGTGTTGGATTGGGTTCTTAGTTAAATTAATTGAACTTATATTGTCTATAAATACTTGAGTTTGGGTGTAGTTGAGCTGGAAATCCTTAAGTGTGTGCATCATCCATAAAAATTGAGCAACACACTCTCCTAAGGCCACATACTCAGCTTCAGTTGTGGATAGAGCTACACAGTGTTGTTTTCTGCTGCACCAACTAACTAGACTTTGACCTAACAGTTGGCAGCTTCCACTTGTGCTCTTTCTATCTAATTTACAGCCAGCATAGTCAGAATCTGAGTATCCTGTCAAATTAAAAGTCGAGGTCCTAGGATACCAAATCCCTACATTTAGGGTGCCCTTTACATATCTTAGTATTCTTTTTAGGGCTGCTAAGTGCGTTTCCTTAGCACAGGTTTGGTATCTAGCACACATCCCTACAGCAAAGAGAATATCAGGTCTACTGGCTGTAAGGTACAGTAGGCTACCTATCATACTCCTATAGAGTTTAAGGTCTACTGGTTTACCATCAGGGTCACTATCTATTTTTACATTAGTGGCCATAGGGGTACTTATGCTTTTAGAGTTATCCATTTTAAATTTCTTTATTAACTCTTTAGCATATTTGAATTGATGAACGTAGTTACCATCCCTAGTATGTTTGATTTGTAGTCCTAGGAAAAAGGTAAGCTCACCAACTAAGCTCATTTCAAATTCATCTTCCATTATCTTGACAAATTCTTTTAGGAAGTTGGTGTTGGTGGATCCAAAGATTATGTCATCTACGTAAATTTGGGCAATAAATATATCCTTTCCTAGGGTTTTATTAAATAATGTTGAGTCAATTTGGCCTTGTTTAAATTCTTTAGAGGTTAAATAGGTTGATAACCGCTCATACCAGGCCCTAGGTGCCACATACTCAGCTTCAGTTGTGGATAGAGCTACACAGTGTTGTTTTCTGCTGCACCAACTAACTAGACTTTGACCTAACAGTTGGCAGCTTCCACTTGTGCTCTTTCTATCTAATTTACAGCCAGCATAGTCAGAATCTGAGTATCCTGTCAAATTAAAAATCGAGGTCCTAGGATACCAAATCCCTACATTTAGGGTGCCCTTTACATATCTTAGTATTCTTTTTAGGGCTGCTAAGTGCGTTTCCTTAGCACAGGTTTGGTATCTAGCACACATCCCTACAGCAAAGAGAATATCAGGTCTACTGGCTGTAAGGTACAGTAGGCTACCTATCATACTCCTATAGAGTTTAAGGTCTACTGGTTTACCATCAGGGTCACTATCTATTTTTACATTAGTGGCCATAGGGGTACTTATGCTTTTAGAGTTATCCATTTTAAATTTCTTTATTAACTCTTTAGCATATTTGAATTGATGAACGTAGTTACCATCCCTAGTTTGTTTGATTTGTAGTCCTAGGAAAAAGGTAAGCTCACCAACTAAGCTCATTTCAAATTCATCTTCCATTATCTTGACAAATTCTTTTAGGAAGTTGGTGTTGGTGGATCCAAAGATTATGTCATCTACGTAAATTTGGGCAATAAATATATCCTTTCCTAGGATTTTAATAAATAATGTTGAGTCAATTTGGCCTTGTTTAAATTTTTTAGAGGTTAAATAGGTTGATAACCGCTCATACCAGGCCCTAGGTGCTTGTTTTAGCCCATATAGTGCTTTGGTTAGTTTGTAAACGTGGTTAGGTTTGTCTAAATCCTCAAACCCTGGGGGTTGTCCTACATAAACTTCTTCTTTAATGAATCCATTTAAAAAGGCTGACTTTACATCCATTTGATATAATTTAAATCCTTTATGGGATGCAAAGGCTAACAACATTCTAATAGACTCAAGTCTAGCTACTGGGGCATATGTTTCATCGTAGTCTAATTGTGACGACCCATCTTTCGATACTTAACTTTACTTTAAGTTACTACTACATGACTCCCCTTAACTTGCTCTAATTTTTTTTTCTTCCTTCTCTTTTTTTTCGAAAAAAACAAAACAACTTCCATTTTATTTGCTTTGCCAAGAATTGACCCCTAGACCTCTTAGTTGTAACACTAAAGCACTAACCAGCTACTCTACATAACTTCTCTTTAATGGTACCAGTCGACTGCTATATAGCCAGTCGACTGGTATCGGCCACAGCAAGTTTCTGGGCGCGGCACCAGTCGACTGGCCTCTTGGCAGTCAACTGGTGCATCGAACAGAAGCTACTGTTCGATAGGGCAGTCGACTGGTCCTGTACCAGTCGACTGGCACGTCTGAAAACCTGCATTTCAGACCTGAAACTCATCTCCATCCATCCACAAAAACATATACTTTCAAGCCATACAAAGACATAACACCATTTCTATACTCTATACTAGTTTTCTAAACATTTTAGCCACTCAAAACAACTTCATAAACTTAAAATTAGGGCTTTTGCGAGATTTAACAAAACTATCAAAATATAAGCAAAACACTCTAGAGTTTGTACCAAACTTAACCTCTATGCGTAGTTTAAACAAGGGCATTCATTCTACCACTTCAAAACACCAAAACACATGTTCTACAAGACTTAGCCCAATGATCTCTTCCACGGTTCCGTTGCCACTGAACATCAATGCAAGTCCCTTCGCCTCCTTAACTTATGTTTTTTCTTTACCTTTGTCTGCAATAGAAGGAAATGCAACTAATAAGCAAAATGCTTAGTAAGTAAATCCTAACTCACAAATCCAACGATAAGGGATAAACATGCTCTTTTCAAATAATGCTTGCTTCATAACACATGCACTTTGAAATACTTACACATGAGAACTTTCATACACTTATCATGCTCAATCATGCTTAAAAACATTTACTAGCATCAAAACACTTGCAAACTTAACATGCTCATGATTTCTTTTGCAAACTTACTAATGATGCATTTCCACACTTTCAAACACTAACTTCTTTGCTCTTTCTCTTTAACATGCTTGTAACATAACCATGTTATCATACACAACAAAACATACACTTAAGGAAATTGAAACACTTACATATACTTATATACTTCAAAATAATAATCAACTTTCTCAGGCCTTGACAATGTACCTGGTATCAGTGTACCAATGCGCGCATCCCTAATAGGTTTCAGGGTAGCTAGCCACCGCACCCTATTAGAGCTTCTTTCTAACTTTCTGTGGGCCTCTCTTTTGCCCGGTACATGTCCTTTTACAAAAGTAAAATACTTTTTTACTCATAATGCTTGTATTTATCAAGCTAACTTTCTTTTTTTTTCATAAACTTTGCACTATAAACCTTTACCTTTTCTTACTTGGAACTTCCATCGGGCACCTTGTAACACCCCAAATTTGTCAATGTAAAATCATGACAATGTATGAAAATGGTTATAATGAAATGATATAAATTTCATGCAATCACATGTTATGAAATGTCATGAATGCATGAAATATTATATTCATGAAATATTATTATCATGAAATATTAGCATGAAATATTATATTTATGAAATATTATTATCATGAAATATTAGCATGAAATATTATCATGAAATAGTATATGCATGAAATATTATCATGAAATATTATATTCATGAAATGTTATTATCATGAAATATTGTCATGGAATATTATATTCATGAAATATTATTATCATGAAATATTATCATGAAATATTAGATTCATGAAATATTATTAATATTATGAAATTTCATGATGGGCTTGGCTTAATGGGCTTTAATATGAGTTAGTGCAAATTGTGATAAAAAGAAGAGGTAGAAGGGAGGAAGCAAGGATTGAACCTTGAACCTCCTAGTTGCACTCACCATTTCATAACCAATGAACCAAGCAATATTTCATGTAGAAGGAGTAGGGAACATGCTGGTTAAGTGTGTAAGAGTGAAGAGACATGTCTTTTCATGAGAAAAGTATAAATAAGGGAAGTTGGAATAACTTCCTTTTCTTCTCTTCTTCTTTCTCACTTCTCCCAACCGAAACCTCCATCATCTTCTTCTCTTTTTCCATTTTCGAAAACCTCATCCAAGGGTTCTAACCCTAGGGCAATTGCAAGGAGGAAAGCCCAAGTGTCTTTGCTTTCTACCAAGACCAAGGAGTCTTAGAGAAAGATTGGAAGAAAAAGGTTTTTACATACCCTTCAAGTGTAGGGTACCCTACGATTTTAAGAAGGTTAAAATCCAGCACTAGGATGTAAGTATCCTCTCGCCTGCAGTATAATGGTTTATGCATGATTTCCTTGTGTTCTTGTTTTGAAAAAAAAAGGGAGTTTCTCCCTTATAAGACTTTCGGCCACCACCATGAAGTAGGGCTTGGTTACTTTTTATTGCATGAGGAGATCCCTAGAAACCTAGGGTATACATGTAGATGGATTTTTCTTCATGGTGTCAAGAACAAAAACCTAGGTTTGTCCTTATAAGACTTTCGGCCACTTCCTAAAGGAGGGGTGTGGCAACTTTTCAATACATGAAAATAAACCTTAAGACTTAGGGTATACTCATACGTGATGTTTCCAAATTTTTGGAAAGACAAAATTAGGGTTTGGTACCCTACAAGGTTTCGGCCAAACCCTTGTAATTTAGGGTTAGTGGATGCTAACCCCACTTTGAGGTTTAAACCATGTTTCAATTGTTAACATGAAAAGTACTTGAGGTGTTTGTAAGAATGCTTGAATGAATGCTTGATTGGAAACCAAACTCCTTTACTTGTGAGTTTCGGCCAACCCTAGTTCTAGGGTTGGGAAGTACCTAATGAGACCATGAAGCATGCTACTACATATGTGATGTGTGTATAATTTATGTGACCTATCTTGTTAGGTATAAAAGCATGCCTTATAGCCCATGGGGCACCTTGATGATATGAGCATGATGTGTTTGATAATATGCTTGAAAAAGGATACTCTATTGAAACTGGGATCAAGAGCACCCGAATGTGTGGTGTGTCCCTAGGGGATCAAGAGCACCCGAATGTGTGGTGTGTCCCTTTGAGAAGTGATTAAGAGTACCTTTAGGCATATACATATATGAGTAATTGCATGATAAATTACTTTACTTTGAAAGTTGTATACCCGACTCGGAAGGGGGTCGTTAAACAAATCCAATGTGCATGTTAACTGAAGGTCATGGCATTGGTAGGACGGAAGGGTCCTGCTCTAATTAGATTGGTGGCTCGCTACCCCAATTTATTAGGGAACGCGCTTGATGTGGTACTACAACTGGGCCCTAGATGGAGATATTGTATTTTTAAGTACTTACCATTATGGAACTTTTTGAAAAGCATATTACTTTCTCATTATGAGATAACCTTGTTCTGTAAAGTACTTAGAGATATTGATGTGATGTTTATGATGCTTTGATGAGATGCTTATAATGCTTACCATCTTGTTCTATCTTGATTACTGAGTACATGATATGATGTATCGATATGGTTTTGCGAGTAGGCCCGGATTCTTACTAAGCATGTTTTGCTTACTAGTTCCATGTTGTTTTCTTATGCTGCAGATAGCGGTAAGAAATACTTGAACTAAAGGAAGAGGCAGAGGGAAAGCTACAAGATGTGTGTGGTGATGGCTCGGGAAAGAAAGAAAGATTCTTATCTACCACTTATTTTTTTTAGAATCTAAATTGCTTCCACTAAAGGATTACAAGTTGTGTTATTATACTCTGATTGTGTGATGACTATGACTACTCTACTGTTGCTTAAGTTAGAGATATGGAACCTATGTCTAATTCTTGTAGTATGCATGCTAAGTAAAGTGCTAAATATTTATCATCTACTGTTGCTTATGAATGCTTCTTTTGCATGTATCTAAGACTAGATAACTCTTGCTATATTCTTACTTGAGATTCCATGCTATAGTGTGTTAATTGATCGTTCTATTAGGTTGTAAATGCATGTAGACATAAAAGAAATGTGAAAACCTTGCTTGGTAAATTAGTCTTTAATAATGCCTGCTTACTACACTTCTTGTAGAATAATTGTTTTCTACTGGTTATACATGCTTAGCATGATGAATGATATGAATGTATGGACCCGTAACCCCGCCTTAAGGGTAGATATAAGGTCGGGCGTTACACACCTTGCGTGCCCTTAACCCAAAACTCAATTTTGGGACTTTTCAAGAACTTGGTCTCCCATACTTAGATCACATATATAAAAATCTACTACAATTCAAGTTCTATGATTAAAAACATGTATTCTTGAGAAACTTAATCACACAATAAACAATATTCTCCAAGCATGTATATAAATCACAAAATCAAGGTTCTACAACGAGAAAACTACATACGAAGCTACTCTTATTGCAGGTGAGTGATTTACTTACCCTTTTCTTGAAGAAAACTCACTAAGTATCTCGAAATTCCTAGTGTAGGGCTCTTTTCCTCTTCCTTTGCAAGAAATCTCCACTCCTTAGCCCTAGGGAAGAAGCCCTAGACTCTCCACTCAAGAGGAGGAAGAAGGAGGAAGAAAACCCCTTGTTTTCTCCCTGTTTTCGCAGCTCCCAACCCCTGCTCGCGCGGCCTCCCGAAACCCTAAAAGGGGTCTTAACACAACTTAAGTGGGAGTTTGAATACCTCTTAATGAAACGACCTAATTATCCTATAACATTATTTCTCTCCATCTTTTTCTGTGCTTGATACCCTAGTCCGTCTGGTCAGCTGCGCGCCCTTAGGGGCTTGCTCCTCCTGTGGTCGTGAGTTCGAACCCCTGCTGCCCTTTAACGTTTTTTTTTCTTATTTTGATCCGAAAAAATGCTATAATATTCCGAAAAATGCTAGAAAAATTCCTAAAAATTCCTAATAATACCAGGAAATTATTGGGTGTTACACTAATCCCTCTACTTGGCTGAAACCCTTTGCTACTAAGCGTGCTTTATTTCTGACTATTTCTCCTTGATCATTCAACTTATTCCTAAAGACCCACTTAGTATCTATGATGGATTTGCCTTCAGGTTTAGGCACTAGTTCCCAAACTTGGTTCCTCTCAAATTGGGCTAATTCTTCTTGCATAGCTATGATCCAGTCAGGGTCAGGTAGAGCTTCATCTATAGTTTTGGGTTCTATTTTTGATATCATAGCTATTTGACTAAGGTTTCTATAGGAGGATCTAGTCCTGACTCCTAGAGTTGGATCACCCACAATTTGATCGGTTGGGTGACTGAGTCTGGGTTTCTTGGTTCTTCTAGAGCTTGGTTCTGCCTCAGGTCCGGCTGGTCGGTTTGGTTCACTATTTGATTCGACTCTTTGGGCTGGTTCATTGGTTGGTTCGATACTTGGTTCAGTTGACTCATTAATTGGTTCAATGGTTAGTTCATTTAAGGGTTCAATTAAGGGTTCAATAGTTTGTTTATTATTTTCTTGGTCAGAGTTTGATGAAGTTAAATCTGGATTATTAGATGTTGAGTTGATTTCTTCATCAAAAATTAAGTTTGTTGTTTCTTCAATTTTCTTAGTTTGTTTGTTGTAAACTCTATATGCTCGACTTGTGGTTGAGTATCCTAGGAATATACCTAGGTTTGATTTGGACTGAAATTTTCCTAAATAGTCTTTGGTGTTTAGGATATGGACTTTGCATCCAAAGACCCTTAGGTAGTGTAGGTTTGGGAGTCTATGGTAGTACAGTTCATAGGGGGTTTTGTTGTGTCGCATGTTAATCAAAACCCTATTTTGGACATAACAAGCCGTACTAATCGCTTCTGCCCAGAATTGGTTTGCTAGATTAAATTCGTTGAGCATAGCCCTAGCGGCTTCTTGTAATGTTCTATTCCTTCGCTCGACTATCCCGTTTTGTTGGGGGGTTCTAGGACATGAAAATTCATGTAGGTACCCATTTACCTTACAGAATTCCTCGAATCGTTGATTTTCAAACTCTCCCCCATGATCACATCTAAGTCTTTTAATTTTAGTGTCGTTTTGATTTTCAATTAGTTTACAGAATTCATTAAATAGGTTTAGGGTTTCATCTTTGGCTTTTAGAAACCTAACCCAGGTAAACCTAGAGTAATAATCAACTATTACTAAGCAGTATCGGTTCCCGCTTAGTGACTTGGCTCCATGTGAATCAAACAGGTCAAGGTGTAGGAGCTCAAGTGTAGTTTGAATTATATCAGATTGGGTTAGTTTGTGATTGGATTTGGTTTGTTTGCCTTGATTACAAGATTCACATATTAGGTTTTCATTATTTTTAATTTTGGGAATACCTTTGATTAAGCCAAGTTGGGTAATTTTTGAGATAGTTCTCAGATTGGTATGACCTAATCGCCTATGCCAGAGGTTTGATTGTTCTAATTGTGTTAACATACATTTGGGTACAAGGGGAAGGTTTATAGTGTATACATTATTTTTCCTAGTGCCCTTAAGCATGATTTTTGAGTCTTGCACATTCTAATTAGGCAGTTAGAATCGTTAAAAGTAACTATATAACCAGAATCACATAACTGACTTATGCTAAGCAAGTTAAAATTAAAGTTTTCAATCAATAGAACTTTCTTAATAATGAAATCGGATTTAAGTTCAATATTACCTGGCCCAATTACCTTGAGTGTAGCATTATTGCCAAATGCCACTGAGCCTAGGTTTTTGAACTTGAGCTTGGTGAACTTCAATTTATCTCCAGTCATGTGTCTGGAGCAACCGCTATCCAACATCCATTGGTCCAAATCTTTATGTTCCTACACATAAAGAGTTTTCTTGATTTGGATCCAACTAGAGTCAGGAATAGCTTAAATTGAGTTTCATTGCCTAGTCTGTCTCACCCAATTTTAGGGTTTTCAATCACGTTAGCCTTATAGGTTTCGTGAGACAGTTTTTGATAGTTAAGACTATTTTGAAAATTTTGATTAATTTTGGAAACAATTAAATTTTGAAAGCTTAATTAATTTTGAAAACTTAATTAATTTTGAAAACTTAATTAATTTTGAAAACAATTAAATTTTGAAAACTTAATTAATTTTGAAAACAATTAAGTTTTAATTAAATTTGAAAAGATGTTTAAATCTACAAATAACTGAAGTTTTGTGTTAGATTCGAATTTGACAAAAAATAATTTGAATTTGAATTTCAAAAATTGGCTTCCAGGTCTTGGCGAGGCACTAGGCCTTCTTTGGCCGAAGCCTTATGGGATCATCCACCCTTTCCTTGACAAAGCCTTTTAATGAAATTTCATTTTCAAAAATTCTTTGAAAAATTTCTGGTCTAACTAGTTTGGGTCTTGGATCGGTAGCTTCGGCTAGTTCCGCCACATTGGCTTCCCTAACGTACTATCATCTCACCTCCACCCAATACTATGTTGTCAAGTTTCAGCTAAGTTTGTTCAGTCCTTAAACTAGCCTATGTCTAAGCATGGTAAAATTGCAGAAATTAAATAAACAAGCAAACAATCATATTGCAATCAAGAATGAAGTTCTTATCTAATAATGAATATTATTTTCAGTTTGGCTCCCCCTGGACTAAAGCCACGGTGATGGTTGGGCAAGATGTGAATCTTGTCCTTGGGGATCCAATACTGATTTGATTCAGTCGGTTTGTTCAGGTATAGTTTAGGTACCCATGCCTGAATTTTACCTCTGGACTGATTTAGTATAGCAAAGTAAGATCTTTGCCGGGATTTGGTTCTATAGCCCAGTCCGGATCGATTTAGAACTAATTTCTATTTTCCAAGGATCATGTCAAGACCCTTGGAACCAGATGTAAATCGTTCTAATGCTGATCTAAGATCCTTAACCTGAGTTTTCAGGGAGGAGTTCTCCTTTTCAAGTTTTTCAACTTGAGTAGGAGTTCCTTCCTGAACCTTCTCGGTTAAGGGTTTAGAGTCAGCTCCCTCTTTCAGGAGTTTTACTTCCTGTCGGAGGGATTCGACTCAGAGTTTGGCTTTTGCCAAATCTCGAGAAAGAAATGAAATTAATTCACTTAATTGACATCTATTAAAACCAGTTACCTTAATTTCTCCGTCTTCTGTGAAGGTCAGCTCGCCGTCGTCCTATTCTGATTCTAACTCAGTCTCGACTTTATCTGAGGCGGTTAGAGCTAGGAGGTTAGACTGGGCTGCTTCTTCTTCTTCTTCTGAGGAAGACTCGTCCCAGGTTGCTTGAAGCGCTTTCTTTCTTCTCGTCTTTTTAGTCTCCTTTAGGTTAGGACACTCTGACTTGTAGTGACCCTTTTTCTTGCACTTGTAGCAAGTCACATTGGGCTTGTTTGCGGGTTCAGCTGGTTCGTCCTTTCTTCGGCCGATTTTTCATTTGTTGGTTCGGTTCTTCAGCTCCTTGTAGTAGCTTCGGGCTAGCCGGACCAGCTTAGTTTGATCTCCTTCTTCTTCTTCTGAATCTGAGTCTGAGTTAGACTCGGGTTCAGGTTCAGGCTTCTTCTTTGTTGTCCTTCCAGTCTTACCTGCAAGAAAAGCAATACCTTTCTCGACCACATTGGTGTTAGTTTGTTCGTGCAGTTCGAGTTCGGAAAACAACTCGTCTAATTTTATTTTTGAAAGATCTCTTGAGACCTTGTATGCATCTACCATAGATGCCCACAAGGTGTTTCTAGGGAAGACGTTTAGAGCATACCTTATTAAGTCACGGTTTTCAACCTTGTGACCTATTGTGTGGAGACCGTTCATCAACTCTTGGATTCGTGCGTGGAGCTGGGCTGCTGATTCGTTGTTGGCCATCTTGATGGTGTACAACTTGTTCAGGAGCAGATCCCTTTTGTTGATCCTGGTATCTGGCGTTCCTTCGTGCAGCTCGATCAATTTTGCCTAGAGCTCCTTCGCACTGTTGAAGGGGCCCACGCGGTTCAGCTCTTCTTTCGTCAATCCGCATTGAAGAGTCTGAGTAGCTTTTGCGTCGGCTTCTATCTTACGTTTTAGGGAGTTGTCCCATTCGGAGTAGCTTTGAGGAAGTCCATCAGCATTCTTGGGTATTTCCAGTCCGGACTGGATGATAATCCACATGTCCACCTGAGTTTTCAGGTGGACCTCCATACGACTTTTCCAGTCGGAAAAGTCTTCTCCACTAAAGAGTGGAGGTCTGGCGGTGCTAATACCCTCTTGCATGGCCATTTGATCTGTAAATAAGAAACTAACAAAAAAGGAACAAATTTCCCAAGACTAGGTCTTGGATTAGTAGTGCGGGATAAGGATAAAAAAAATTTTATGAAAAAAAAAATTCGAATAATAAAAAAATTTGAAAAAAAAATTTCAAACTGGTGGTTGCACCAAGTTTGAACTTCCCCGCTCTGATACCACTTGTTGGATCGAGATAACCGATAGAGGGGGGTGAATATCGGTAATCGTTCGGATTTTAAAACTAAGAGAAATTGCACAGCGGAAGTTGAAAAGAAAAACACAACACAGAGACACAGTCGATTTTACTTGGTTTGGAGCCTGTGTCGACTCCTACTCCAAGGCCCACGGTCGTTGACCGTTTACTTTGGGCAATTCTATATGAAGCGTAATAATAGGTTACAGAATTTAGTTACAAAGTAAGTGCACTAAAATAATAATAAAGAATTGCACTCTTCGTTACCGACGTCCGGAGTGGATTGACTTTTTCGGAGCAGCGGGACGTCGTCGGCTCGAGTTGGAATGTTTCTGGAGCAAGGCACGAGCGTAAAAGAGCTTTGAGGCGTTGAGAGAGTTGATTCCTTGAAGCCTTGGTTGAAGGCCCTTTATAAAGGGCCTGGGGGCGCCCGGGATGTCGGGGGTGTTGGGACCGGGTGCATGTTGACAAGGATACGGGTTCGTAAAATTTTAAATTTTTACGTGCAGCGGAAGAATTAGCATAAAATAATTTCCTAAATTATTTTAACCACGTATCTAGCATGCAACCTTATGATGTGTGTACATAATCATAAATTAAAACTTTACGGAAAAGTAAACTAATTTACTAAGTACCTCTCGTAACTCGAAGTAAGGGACGAGATCCAACCGTAGCGTCCCTTGGAAGCTCCGCCTCTATTCGCGTCCACGCCAAGTTCTCTTCGGGATGACTTCGCAAAGCCACGAGTTTTGTGCTAACGAGAACTACTAGATTCTCCGAAGACACAACTAGAAGAACAAGAGAAAGAATAGGAAACTCACCACCAAGAATCGGAATCCAAATTCCGGGAAGGAAGGAGAGGTGATCAGCTTCTTCTTCTTCTTGGTTGGCTTCTCCTTCTTCTTGATGGCTCACGGCAACCAAAGGTTGGAGGTGCGCCGGCCCTAGCTCTCAAGTAGGGCGCCGGCCCTAGGATGCCCTAAGGGGCGCCGGCCCTAAGGGGAAAGAGAGAAGAGAGAATAAGAGAGAGAGGGAGAGAAATAAATCTCTTGATAGCTCTATTGATTGGAATTAAGGGCTTGCCTTTGGTTCCTTTATATAGTAACATCTCCCTTGCCAAGTCTCCCTCTTAACGGAATTTTCATTACAAATTTATCCTATAAATTCTCTTATGAATTATTCCGTTTAAACCAAGTTTTATTATAACTAATTTTATAATAAAACTAATACTTCTCTCTTTTAATTATGGAATAAAATTTGTATAAAATTTTCTTATCATAGATAAATCAATTCATAATTGATTTTATAAATTAAAATTAAACCAATTCATGGTTCATTTTAATTTCCATAAAAAGAATAAATTTCTACAAATTTCTTTATAAATCTCTTTATATAAATTTCTTTATATATCAATTTATTTATCCATAATTTATAAAACAAATCGTGCTAGATTTATTTTATTAATTAAACCAATTAAATTGGTTTATTCCCTTTTTAATGGCTGGCCAAACCAAGAGGGTGGACACCCTCTTTGGCCGGCCAAACCAAGCCGATTCCATCGCGAATTAAACTCATTTAATTCGCCCAATAAGCCTTCAAAAGACTTAGCCATTTTAAGTTTCCGTTGCGCCTCTGATTAGCTCAGATTCGACATATTTCTCTTGATCAGAAAATCTAATTTTCAACTCATTTTAAATCCCTCGGATTACTCGTAGTGTGTATGACTAAATAGACTTTCGATTTATGTTGGTCGTCTATAATCAACTAATTATAGAACGATCATGAGTGGCACCTAGTAGTACATCATGACCCCCAATTAATCGAAAGATCAACGGTTGACCTCAGAAGTTATTCTGAACCCCTTCAGCAGCTCTAATGAATCATGCCTCATTCCCTTCACCACCTTATACCCACTTGGTTCAGGACATGGTCTGTTTGTGTCAGTGCCCACTAGACTGACTACGTCACACCTAGCCCAAGTAGTATCTTTCTCGTCCTTTAGATTTCTAATTACTCTCATGTATTTAAGAGACTCACATTCTAAACATGATATACTCTGGCCAGAGGTTTTGAATAACAATCCGACGATAGGCCTGGGTATACATCTCCTCGCAAGGAGTGGTGAATCCTTTGTAGGCTGTTCAAACATCTTCGGGCACTTCGGCTTATACCCAATCATCCTGGGTCCACACCTCCTTGGAGATGCTTGCTTAAGATGTCAAAGTATAAGTCTCCATGACCAAGATGACTTGAACACCACAAGTCAAAGGAACATCGCACTTAAGCTGCAGTAAGAACTTCATTGACATATCTATATATAGATCATCATATGAAGTTTTACAGCTAGTCACTCCAATGAACTAGTTCCCTTAACTAGCATCCATGTTTATCTCCGGACATCCCAATGTCACCAGCCAGTGAGAATCAGCTGATTAGAGAATAACCCATGCTAGTCTCAACAGAATTGATAGTGTCCGTTTTTATCAATTCATCGACTAGGGATATTTTCAACACTTCACAATTGCACATGTAGAGATAATCACTAGTTGTGATCCTATCACAAATTCTCTTATACTGTAAATTGTATTGTAGACATTCAGTAGATGAGTTTAAGATCCCAATCAAATACACTAACATGTATACTCAAATAGTGAATTATCATTTATTAAAATAAATATTTACAATCATAAGGCGATTGCCTTAGGACATTTCTCTCATATCACTAACAGGGGGCGCCCCCACGTGGCTTTCGATCCAGTTCGATCTCAGTCAGCGTCTGATCCCCTTATCTTCGGGATCCGCTTTGACCGGGGTGCCCGGAGCGCTCGGGGCGCCCGGGTTGACCGGGTCAAATCTTATCTTCTGGCTTCGAAGGCTTTTGGTTCGAGGTATGCGCATGGGGGCGCCCGGGACGCTGGGGGCGCCCGGGAGCACGGGGGCGCCCCGCTCAGCAACTGTTCGAACCTTTCTTAGTTTGTTTTGTTTTGTATGCACCTTGGGGGCGCCTGGGACACTCCGGGCGCCCTACTCAGCCCTTGCCTCTCTCCTTTGAGGCTTTCTGAGCTGCAGACACACGTTCCTTCGGTCCTGCATCCAGGGTTCGTCCAAAACACAACAATATATTAAGTGGTTAAATTATACAGCCTTAGTTGTCTTGGTTCTGACTTTGGTCTCTAAAATGGAGCCCTAGGTCGAACCGACTCCTACTGTTCCCTCGACGGGGAACGCGTCCTCACCTACTCCTCTCGGGAGAATTTACCTGATGCCAACCGTTCCTCTGGTTGGACTTTTGCCTGACGGTCCTTTGTCAGGTCTTGGTTGCCAAGCTGCCCTTCGCTCGGTGCCTAGCATTCCTTCGCTAGGGCTTCTATCCTAGACTGTCCTTCGCCTGGCGCCTAGCAGTCCTTCGCTAGGGCTTTTGACTCTGGCATTCCTTCGCCAGTGCCTAGCGGTCCTTTGTTAGGGCTTATTTCCCTGGTATTCCTTCGCCAGTGCCTAGCAGTCCTTCGCTAGGGCTTTTCCTGCACACTAGATTAACTTGTTAGAAAACAAGAAGGACTTAACTTTTGACCTATGTTGCCATTATCAAAACACAGGTTTGACTTGGGTGCATTCTGCACCAACAGTAAGAACTCTAGGTCAGGCAAACTTACTAGGTGAAACGATATAATAAAGTATAGATTTAGAAAAAAAAAATTGATATAGGAATATTTTATAAATTCGTGTTAGAAAATAAATATTGAGAGAGAGTTTTGTAAAGAACAGTATTAGCTTTATGAAATGTGGTAAAGAATATATTAGATACTCGTTGCTTAAAATTAAGGTTATAGAGAAGTAAGACACGGAGATCATAAGAATGTGATTTTTTGTGATTAGAGTGGAGGAAGCATGACTGGTGAATGAGAAAAGGGTATTTGGATATGTGAAAGAAGACTATGGAAAGATAGAATAAGTGAAAGTAAAGATGACCATGTAATAGAAAAATTTTGTAAAATGGAGAATGTAGTACATGTATATTGTGCAAGAAGTAATAAGAATATTTCCAGAGTTAGGAAATGGTGACCCGAGTCTTCAGAGAATCAAGCAGGAGATTCTGGAAGGAAAGGGCGATGGTTTTCGTATCGCCGACGGGGGAGTAATATACTTCAAGGACCGTCTATGTATCCCTAATGATCCGGAGCTGCGGAGAGAAATATTAGAAGAAGCTCACGGAACCCATTATTCGATGCATCCGGGACCCACCAAGATGTATCAAGATTTGAAGGAGAAATTCTGGTGGTTCGGTATGAAGAGAGATGTGGCTCAGCATGTTAGCACTTGCCTGACCTGCCAGCGAGTGAAAGCAGAACACCAGCGACCCGGAGGAGTTCTGCAGCTACTTCCAATATCGGAATGAAAGTGGGAAGATATCTCTATGGATTTTATTTCAGGACTCCCCAGGACTACAAACGGATATGATACGATATGGGTAATTGTGAACAGGCTGAGGAAGTCTGCTCACTTCCTCGCAATCAAGATGACTTATTCGATTGAACAACTGGCTCAATTATATGTTAAGGAGATAATCAAACTTCATGGAGTTCCCAAGACCATCATCTCAGATAGGGATGGTCGGTTTACCACATATTTTTGGGAGTGTATTCAGAAGTCTCTCGGCACTAAACTACGATTCAGCACCGCCTTTCACCCTCAGACTGACGGGCAAACTGAACGAGTGAATCAAGTACTGGAGGATATGTTGCGAGCTTATGCTCTGGATTTCAAAGGAAGTTGGTGCCGATACCTATGTTTAGCGGAATTCGCTTACAATAATAGCTACCAAGCTACTATCGGAATGGCACCCTATGAAGCTTTGTATGGGAGGAGATGTAGGTCTTCGATCTGTTGGTATGAAGGTAGTGAAAGGAAGGAAATGGGGCTTAAGACGGATCTCATCGACGACACCACCCGAGCTATACAGAACATTCGACAACGGATAGAAGCTGCTCAGAGCCGGCAGAGGAATTATGCGGATGTTCGGCGTAGGCCACTGGAATTTGAGGTTGGAGATTTGGTATTCCTTAAGGTGGCTCCTATGAGATGGGTAACGAGATTTGGGAAGAAAGGAAAACTAGGTCCGCGTTATGTGCGGTCGTACCAGATTCTAAAAAGAGTTGGCAAGGTGGCATATGAACTAGACCTGCCTCAGGAGATGTCGCCTATCCATAACGTGTTTCATGTGTCGTTGCTTAAGAAGTGTATTCTAAACACAGATCAGGTGATCGAGCCACAGATAGTACAAGTTCAGGAGGATTTTAGTTTTGAAAGTCGTCCTATCCAGATCTTGGATTGGGAAGTCAAGAAGCTAAGGAACAAGGAGGTACCTTTAGTCAAGGTCCTATGGCAAAGTCAACGGTTCGAGGAAGCTACCTGGGAACGCAAGGACGAGATGAGACGCAAGTACCCGGAGCTATTCTAAGTTCGAGGATGAACTTTCACGAGGTATGGGGTATTGTAACGACCCGGAAAATTTTCTCAATAGTTTTTTAAAATATTGATCATGTCTAGATAGTGTTTGAGGAACCTAAAGATACTAGTACGAATTTTAGCCTAGTTATCCATGATTTTCCCATTTAAATTGAGAAGCTAAGTACAAATGGACCTTATATAGGCTTTTCTAGTACCATGGTTATTAGTGGATTTTAGGTAGAATTTAATATAAATATAAATGGGTTTTAATTAGGAATATTAGCATGATTATGGGTGAGTCTTAGGGGAATTTTCGAAAATAAGGAAATAAAATAAAAATAAAGTGCATGCACCAAATATTGAACCTTGGACCTAGTATACCATCATGCATGTACTAACCAATTCACCTAGCAAGGGAGTGCTATGAGGGAATGAAGTGAATTTTTGTTAAGGCCAAAGGAAGTGAAGAGTCACCATGAGAGGAGGCACCATGTCTCTTCACTTGCCCCCTCTTCATTGTGTATAATGAGAGGGATGCTAACTTAACACTTAAGATAGTTATTCCTCTTCTTTTCATCCACCATGCCTCTCCTCTCCTTCTTCTTCCTCTTTCTAGCCGAACCCCATAGGAGGGTTCTCCCTTGGGAAAAGTTCACAAGAAGGCCTCTCCTTCAAGATCCAAGGCTTTTTACAAGGTTACAAAGGCTAGGGGTGGTCAAGGGACAACAAGGTCTTCATCCTCCTCCCTATCTAAGGTCTATAATCAAGATAAACCAAGGTAAGACTCACACGCCTGTAGTATAATAGTTATGCGTTTATCATGATTTAAGATGATTGTTTAGGATTTGTATTGAGAAAAACCATGGATTATGACCTTGTAGGTTTCGGCCACCATGCTTCTTTGGTCCAAAAATGATCTTAAAAATCTCACTCATGTTTTCTAATGCTTTCTTATGATGAATAAAGAATAAAATAGGATTTGGAGAATTTTTGGAGTACCCTAATACCCTCTAGGGTTTCGGCCACCACCATGGTTTCATGGTTGGGTTTAGATCTAACTCTTCAAGCAAGTTTCTTATGTTTCCTCATGTTACAAGGGGTGTTAATGGTGATTGATATGAATTTCTATAAGCCTTGTGACCCTTGTAAGGTTCGGCCAAGATGTGTTTTAGGGCAAGGGGTTAGGGTTAACTCCAAGCAAGAGTCCTAATGGCTTCCTATGGTATTATATGAAAGGTATCAGATGTAAAATAGGAATTATATGAATTTTTCCATGTGTTGTTGACCCTCTAGGATTTCGGCCAAGGTCAAGGGTAGGGCTAATAAAATTAGGGTTAGCTCCAATTATGAGGTCTAATGGTTCCTTATGGCTTTGTATGTAATGTATGAATTTCCTTTTTTACTTATGGAACCATTCATGTTGATTGAATAAGGGAGCCTCCACCAATGAACTTTCGGCTAAGTCAAGAAACTAGGGTTGGGTTGGGTTAAGGTTCCAATGATATTTGTTTATAGGTTACTATGATGTATGTATATGTTAAGGATGTTGCAAGAATGTTTATGCTACCTACAATCCTAGCTTTATGGGTTATATGCCATGACCTTGTATGTTTAAGTTATGTGCTATGTCCATTCATGAATGTTTTAACCATATTCCATGAACACATGTATTTGATGTAGGGTCATGCTATATAGAATGATGCATGTATGTTGTTAAATGCCTATAATAGGTATATGTTTATGAAGGTCTATGCATGTTCTATGATGAATGATATGAACCTAAGTAATGTAGGATGCCATGAACCTAAGTCGTATGTATCCTGTTCACATGAATTTTACCCATGCATGCTCTATGATGGATACTATGATTATGTATATATGTCATGTTTTATGAATAAAGAAGATGAATGAAGATAAGGTTCATGCCTTAAGTACGAATGATAAGTATGAATGATAAGTATGAATGATGAAGGCATAATGATGATATAAATTAAGTATGAATGATGAAATGCCAAGTATGTTATGTCATGCTTCATGTAAAAAAGATTATGTTCATATCTTTAAGTATGCAATGTATGTGCTATGAATGATGAAGCATGTGAAGATATTTTACTTTATGAATGGGCTTGTACCGGACCGAAGTATGTGTTCAAGGGATGGGCACCTTAAGAACGCCTTGGTGTTGGACTACCGTAGCTGTCCACGGTTCTGGGACTACCGAAGCTGTCCAACAGGGATGTGCACCTTAAGAACGCCTCGGTTCGGGGACTACCGTAGCTGTCCTTACCCTAGTAGGTCGAGACTAGCTACCTCGTATTTACTTAGGGATGCGCGCATATGATGTATGTATGTGGTACAAGCCGGGGACCCAATGATGTGATGATTATGTTTAAGTATTTAAAAGTATGATTTAAAATTAAGCATCCTTACGTATATGCATTTGACTCTTGCATTCATTCATGTTATGCATTATGCCATGATAGAAAATGTTTTATACTTATGTTTTATGTTAAGAATTATGCCATGATAGAAAATGGCTTATGCTTAGGTTTTATGTTAAGAATTATGCCATGATAGAAAATATTTTATGCTTATGTTTTATTTTAAGAATTATGCCATGATAGAAAATGGTTTATGCTTAGGTTTTATGTTAAGAATTATGCCATGATAGAAAATGTTTTATGATTATGTTTTATGTTAAGAATTATGCCATGATAGAAAATGTTTTGTGCTTATGTTTTATGTTAAAAATTATGCCATGATAGAAAATGGTTTATGCTTAGGTTTTATGTTAAGAATTTGCCATGATAGAGAATGTTTTATGCTTATGTTTTATGTTAAGAATTATGCCATGATAGTAAATGTTTTATGCCTATGTTTTATGTTAAGAATTATGCATGATAGTAAATGTTTTATGCTTATGTTTATATTAAGAATATGCCCATGTTTTATGTTAGGAATCATGCCATGTTAAGTATATTTATGTTTATATTTATGCCATGTATCATGCCATCTTAGGTGTATTTTATGCTCATGTACTATGTAAGAACTATGTCATGCCAAATGATTTTATATGCTTATGTTCTAAGTAAAGCACCAAGTCATGTTAATATTTCATGTGCTCATGATTATGTGACGAATGACTTTAGTGAGTAGGAAAGGGTCTTACTAAGCCTATGTGCTTATAGTCTTATTTTCCTTATACCGCAAATCAAGCAAGAGGACAATAAGGAAGCAGCAGGAGGGGCAAGAATGTGTGTGTCGTAATGACTTGGTCAAGGAAAGATATACTTACAAGCCTTATGCTAAACCTAGGATGGTGTTGTCAAGAACAATTTACACTTGCTACTTATGTGCCTAATGGATGACTTATGCGATTTTATGACATGATGTTAAGTATGATGTTAATATGTTATGTTCCCATGTCACTATGTTAGGAAGGATAGTTAGGTGCATGTATGCGTAAGTTTAAATTATTCCGCTGCATTACGATGTTCACATGCCCCTACGTATGCTTGCGTAACGCCGCTTTACGGAAAAAAAAGCGGGCGTTACAGGTTGGTATCAGAGCAGTTTGCCATATCACTACACACACATCAAGCCTTCTTCCTGCAGCTTCCAAGTAAGTACCTCTATGCATACATTATGTTCTTTCATGATTCTAGAATATGCAAGTATGAATGATACCTTATGATATGTAAATATGATATGTAAATATGAATGATAACTTATTTTACTTTATGATATTGAAACCTTTAGAGGTTGATATGCAGGTAGGAATAATAATAATAACTTATGTTAGCCTTATTTGTCTTTTATATGTGAGTGATAGTGAGCGAGAGTGATCTGTGGAGATTTAATTTAAGTAGCTGTAGTCGTGTGGAATAAATATAGTAAATGATTGAGTGGTGGTGAAACGGAGTAAATTGGAAGAGAAGAGCAAGTAGATGTAAGAGGAGGAATGTGTAAGTAATGAGGAGATTATCTGTATAAGTGTCATGACTATCTGGAATTAAGAGGGGTTGTGAACCAAAGCAAATTTGTACTGTTGATGAAAGACATATATTGATGTTTAGCGATGAGCCTAGAGTAAAGAGAGGATAGTGCTTTATTAATGGAGACTTATTAGCTATAGTATTAAGGGAGTAGAGTATCTAGTGTAGGTATTCTAAGAGATTATAGTAGTTATGAAACGAAGACTTAGTGATGTATATCTATTAGGAACGGATTAGGGTGTTAAGTTATTTGACTTTTTAAACAGATATATATAGTAGTAGCAATAGAGTAATATTCTTGATAGAAGAAAGAGTGACGGTAAGGAATAGATTTGCAAAAGAAAGAGTGATAGAGATCAGCGAATAGGACCTTAGCTATAACTCTGTAAGAAGGAACTAGATGTTAATGTTATCAAAGGCAAGAATGTAGTAAGAACTCTAGGTCAAGCAAACTTACTAGGTGAAACGATCTAATAAAGTATAGATTTAGAAAAAAAAATTGATATAGGAATATTTTATAAATTCGTGTTAGAAAATAAATATTGAGAGAGAGTTTTGTGAAGAATAGTATTAGCTTTATGAAATGTGGTAAAGAATATATTAGATACTCGTTGCTTAAAAGTAAGGTTATAGAGAAGTAAGACACGGAGATCATAAGAATGTGATTTTTTGTGATTAGAGTGGAGGAAGCATGACTGGTGAATGAGAAAAGGGTATTTGGATATGTGAAAGAAGACTATGGAAAGATAGAATAAGTGAAAGTAAATATGACCATGTAATAGAAAAATTTTGTAATATGGAGAATGTAGTACATGTATATTGTACGAGAAGTAATAAGAATATTTCCAGAGTTAGGAAATGGTGACCCGAGTCTTCAGAGAATCAAGCAGGAGATTCTGGAAGGAAAGGGCGATGGTTTTCGTATCGCCGACGGGGGAGTAATATACTTCAAGGACCGTCTATGTATCCCTAATGATCCGGAGCTGCGGAGAGAAATATTGGCAGAAGCTCACGGAACCCCTTATTCGATGCATCTGGGATCCACCAAGATGTATCAAGATTTGAAGGAGAAATTCTGGTGGTCCGGTATGAAGAGTGATGTGGCTCAGCATGTTAGCACTTGCCTGACTTGCCAGCGAGTGAAAGCAGAACACCAGCGACCCGGAGGAGTTCTGCAGCCACTTCCAATTCCGGAATGGAAGTGGAAGATATCTCTATGGATTTTATTTCAGGACTCCCCAGGACTACAAACGGATATGATGCGATATGGGTAATTGTGGACAGGCTGAGGAAGTCTGCTCACTTCCTCGCAATCAAGATGACTTATTCAATTGAACAACTGGCTCAATTATATGTTAAGGAGATAATCAGACTTCATGGAGTTCCCAAGACCATCATCATAGATAGGGATGGTCGCTTTACCTCACATTTTTGGGTGTGTGTTCAGAAGTCTCTCGACACTAAACTACGATTCAGCACTGCCTATCACCCTCAGACTGACGGGCAAACTGAACGAGTGAATCAAGTACTGGAGGATATGTTGCGAGCTTGTGCTCTGGATTTCAAAGGAAGTTGGTGCCGATATCTATGTTTAGCGGGATTCGCTTACAATAATAGCTACCAATCTACTATCGGAATGACATCCTATGAAGCTTTGTACGGGAGGAGATGTAGGTCTCCGATCTGTTGGTATGAAGGTAGTGAAAGGAAGGAAATGGGGCTTAAGACGGATCTCATCGTCGACACCACCCGAGCTATATAGAACATTCGACAACGGATAGAAGCTGCTCAGAGCCGGCAGAGGAATTATGCGGATGTTCGGCGTAGGCCACTGGAATTTGAGGTTGGAGATTTGGTATTCCTTAAGGTGGCTCCTATGAGAGGGGTAACGAGATTTGGAAAGAAAGGAAAACTAAGTCCGCGTTATGTGGGGCCGTACCCGATTCTGAAAAGAGTTGGCAAGGTGGCATATGAACTAGAGCTGCCTCACGAGATGTCGGCTATCCATAACGTGTTTCATGTGTCGTTGCTTAAGAAATGTATTCTAAACACAGATCAGGTGATCGAGCCACAGACAGTACAAGTTCAGGAGGATTTAAGTTTTGAAAGTCGACCTATCCAGATCTTGGATTGGGAAGTCAAGAAGCTAAGGAACAAGGAGGTACCTTTAGTCAAGGTCCTATGGCAAAGTCAACGGTTCAAGGAAGCTACCTGGGAACGCGAGGACGAGATGAGACGCAAGTCCCTGGAGCTATTCTAAGTTCGAGGACGAACTTTCACGAGGTATGGGGTATTGTAACGACCCGGAAAATTTTCTCAATATTTTTTTAAAATATTGATCATGTCTAGATAGTGTTTGAGGAACCTAGAGATACTAGTACGAATTTTAGCCTAGTTATCCATGATTTTCCCATTTAAATTGAGAAGCTAAGTACTAATGAGCCTTATATGGGCTTTTCTAGTACCATGGTTATTAGTGGATTTTAGGTAGAATTTAATATAAATATAAATGGGTTTTAATTAGGAATATTAGCATGATTATGGGTGAGTCTTAGGGGAATTTTTGAAAATAAGGAAAAAAAAATAAAAATAAAATAAAAATAAAGTGCATGCACCAAGGATTGAACCTTGGACCTAGTATACCATCATGCATGTACTAACCAATTCACCTAGCAAGGGAGTGCTATGAGGGAATGAAGTGGATTTTTGTTAAGGCCAAAGGAAGTGAAGAGTCACCATGAGAGGAGGCACCATGTCTCTTCACTTTCCCCCTCTTCATTGTGTATAAATGTGAGGGATGATAATTTAACACTTAAGATAGTTATTCCTCTTCTCTTCATCTACCAAGCCTCTCCTCTCCTTCTTCTTCCTCCTTCTAGCCGAACCCCATAGGAGGGTTCTCCCTTGGGAAAAGTTCTCATAAAGGCCTCTACTTCAAGATCCAAGGCTTTTTACAAGGTTACAAAGGCTAGGGGTGGTCAAGGGACAACAAGGTCTTCATCCTCCTCCCTATCTAAGGTCTATAACCAAGATAAACCAAGGTAAGGCTCCCTCACCTGTGGTATAATAGTTATGTGTTTATCATGATTTAAGATGATTGTTTAGGATTTGTATTGAGAAAAACCATGGATTATGACCTTGTAGGTTTCGGCCACCATGCTTCTTGGGTCCAAAAATGATGTTAAAAATCTCACTCATGTTTTCTAATGCTTTCTTATGATGAATAAAGAATAAAATAGGATTTGGAGAATTTTTGGAGTACCCTAATACCCTCTAGGGTTTCGGCCACCACCATGGTTTCATGGTTGGGTTTAGATCTAACTCTTCAAGCAAGTTTCTTATGTTTTCTCATGTTACAAGGGGTGTTAATGGTGATTGATATGAATTTCTATAAGCCTTGTGACCCTTGTAAGGTTCAGCCAAGATGAGTTTTAGGGCAAGGGGTTAGGGTTAACTCCAAGCAAGAGTTCTAATGGCAATATGTTTAAGTTAGGGAGAAAACTCCAGCCAACAATAATATTGAAACAACAAGACAGTAAGAAAACAAGAGATAACCTCCCCCTTAACCTATGTCTTCTCCATTTTCAATTTTCATAAACCAAAATTAAACTAAAGTTAAGTTATAAACCTAACTTAAACCACCCATTCTCCCCCTTTAACACCATCAAAATGATTGCCCACTGCAATACTAACCCATGGCATTAAATGAGGGAATTCTTGATTTCTGAAAATTCTCAGATTCCTGAAAACAGCCGTGTCAGTCGACTGCCTCTGGGGGCAGTCGACTGATACTCTGTCAGTCTGAATTTTCAGCTTCTGAGCCGAATTTCAGAAACTCCCCAATAATTTCAAAAAATTCAAAAAATTATAAAAATTTGCAAGTATGTTTCATATGAGATACTCTAACAGGGAAAAATATCAGTTCATGAAAAATTCAAACATGCTTGACTTTTTGACTAAAGTTTAAATTTCTTAAAAATCATTAACTTTGTATCAAAGTTTCAACCTAGTTTTGCAATCATACATGTTCCAAGCTTATGGTAAAACAAATAAAATATAGAATGGTTTTCAAATGTCCAAGCATGATCTTTGGGCAAGATGTCCATTAATTAAACACTTGCTTTTCCCATGGTTAGTCTATTTTTCATAATTTGATACATCTAATGACCCAACACTATACCATAAGCATAAGTGAATCATTTGTATCATCCTAATGGATCAAGCACTACCTTTCTATTGTATTACCCTAAGGTCCATCCTATACTTCTACAAAACGCATACCAAGGCCGCTTCTTAAGGATGTGAACTCCGCTCCGGGAAGAGGCT
>JAGFNQ010003761.1:36488-137663 GCA_024364735.1 Boesenbergia rotunda
GTAAATTGTCCGTCGGACAGGGGAGGTGCTGTCCGATTTTATATTGGACCAGCGACTCCTGGGTCTCGGGGCGTGACAACAACAATTAAAAGAAAATTATACCGACGACCGAAAGATTTAGAAAGTCGAAGCCACGGGTCATCGTAGGGGCTTGAATCTTGAGCATGGAGCATTTCGGAGCAGAGCGCTTGTTAGAATGCGTTGGAAGAAGTTGTGTTGGAAGCCAAGGGGGTGAACCCCTTTATATAGTTGCAGCTGGGGTGCCTGTGTTGAAGGGGGCGCCTGACACGTGGCCCTCACTGGGCGAAACTCAATACGCAGACTTGGCCAGCGCTTATCCCCTCAACCAGGGCGCCTGAGCTAACTGGGGCGCCTGTGTTAACATAGGCGCCTCATATGTAGTCTTGAGGCTTTGCTTTGAAGTGACTTGGAGTTACCCTCTGTCTGGGGCGCTTGTCTCAACACAGGCGCCTAGTCCAACAGGGCGCCTCACTCTATTGAGGCACCTGGGAGCAGAAACCTTTATCCCTTTGTTCCTACAACCAGGGTTAGTTCCAAAACACAAGTAACATATAAATAATATAGATTTGAGCATGATTTACAGCCTGAGCTGTCTTGGTTCTGACTTTGGGCTTCCCAAATGGAACCCTAGGTCGAATCGATGCCTATTGTTCCCTCCTACAGGGAACACATCCTCACCTACTCCTCTCAGGAGATTTTACCTGTTTGCCAACCGGTTCCTCCGATTGGACTTTTACCCAATCCCCCGGATCAGGTCTTCGTGCCAGTCCGCGACCAGGACTTATTGCCCAGCTTCACTCACCAGGCCTTCGATGCCCAACCCTCGGCCAGGACTTATTGCCCAGCTTCACTCACCAGGTCTTCGGTGTCCAGTCCACGACCAGGACTTATTGCCCAACCTTTTGTCCGGACATAGGTGCCTAGCCCACGGCCAGGACTTAGTGCCCAATTCTCAGAACCAGGACTTCGTGCCTTGTGTACCTAGGACTTTTCCTACACAATTGATTAAGACTGTCAGATCACAACAAAACCTTAACTTCTGAATCCTTTGCCATTATCAAAACTCAGGTTTGACTTTGGTGCATTCGACACCAACAATCTCCCCCTTTTTTATTTATGGCAATATAGTTCAAAAAGTTAAGTTTTAAGAAACATTTAAAGCATATCTAACAGACAAAATTATCATTAAGAGATACTTAAAAAATATAAGCTCCACCTAAAAAAGTTCTCCCCCTGAAATTTTCAATGATATGCAATTTTGAAAAAAACTTCTAAATGTTTTGAATTTGACTGAGTGTTTTGTAAACAGAGCAAAGCATTTTGGTTTTGTCTAAGTGTTTATGAAAATTCAGCAAAGCATTTGCACAAAAACCTTTTACACATAGATAATTTTTACTTTTGAAAGGTTTTACAAGCCCAAAAAACTTATACTTCAAAAAGGCTTTAAACCAATTTTTGCAAAGAAAAAATTCCTTAGCCAAAGAAATTTCACTTGAGAAAGAATTTTCCAAAAAAAAACCATTTACTTAGCCAAAATTTTGAAAAAATTTCCCCTAAAAAGTTTCGACTTTTGCACACATAGAAAAATTTACTTGGAAAATATTTTGTGCCTTTCGAGAATTTTTTTTTGAAAAATATTTGTTTACTAAGAAAATCTTTTTGCACACTTAGAAAAATTTGCTTGAAAAATATTTTTTCCCTTTCGAAAAACATTTTTACTTAAAAGAAACCTAAGAAATTTTCCTTAGAAAAAAGTTTTTTCTTAAAAAAAAATTTGTTCACTAAGAAAAATTTTCACTTAGAAATACTTTGCCAAAAAAAAATCAAAAAGTTTTTGCTCAGGCAAATTTTGTTTCTTAAGACTCAATTTTTACTTAGACGAAGCTTGCTCATAAACGTTTTGTTCACTAGGAAAAACTTTACTTAGAAGAATTTTCCAAAAAAAAATGCACTTAGAAATTTTTGAAAAATGCACTTGAAAGTTCAACTTTACTTTTTTGAAAAAGAGATAAAGAAAATTTTGAAAATGAAACATTTGAAAATTTGAAAAAAAATTTACCCTCTTTTTTTCTCTCCCCCTTTGCCATATATCAAAAACTAGATAACAACCATTGCAAGTCAATTTTGAATTAGAGCTAGTTAATTAGTCTGTATTGAACCAACTCTAGTGAAATCAAGCAAGAAAAAGGACCAAACTATTTAATCTGAACTTGTTCGTGTCCTGTTTAACCCAGTTAGCTACTTACTAACTGTTATAAAATAGTAGTTTTCACTAGGGTTAGTCAAGTTATGTGATTTAATCAAGTTAGATTTGCTAATCTTGAACACTTAACTTGATTACTATTCCATTTGTATTTATCGCCCCAATTACTACAGATGCACTAACTTAAAACATCTTGAATCAAGGCATAGTCCTAAGCATCTCAACCCAGTCTAGGTTATCAATCAAAGTACCCTAAGGTGCTTGTGAGATGCTGGCTTCTAGATCTATAGGTGCATGCAGTTCTAGGGTTAAGGCCTAGGCTAAATCCATTTACGCAAAAACCCTAGTTTTAAAAGGGGTAGGTTTTTGAAAAAAAACTAAGTCGGAAAAATCATTTTAAATTTCAACAACTTGATAAAAGAAATGATTTTTCAAAATATATTAAATGCTAATTTTCAAAAAAAAATGAAAATAGAAAAGATTTTTAAAAACATATAGAATAATCGTATTCTACTAAGCATAACCCTAACTGCCATCTTAGTAAGATAAACTCATATTCAGGTAAGGGTTTGGTAAAAATGTCATCTAAATTGGATTTTGAGTCCACATGCATAAGTACTATTTCGCCCCGGGCTACATGATCCCTTACAAAATGATGTTTGACTTCAATATGTTTAGTTCGGGAGTGCTAAATTGGATTCTTAGTTAAATTGATTGAACTAATGTTGTCAATTAAAATTTTAGTTTGGGTGTAGTCTAGCTGGAAATCCTTAAGAGTGTGCATCATCCATAAAAGTTATGTCACACACTCTCCTAGGGCAACATATTCTGCTTAAGTTGTGGACAAAGCCATGCAGTGTTGTTTTCTACTACACCAGCTGACTAGACTATTCCCTAACAATTGGCAACATCTGTAACGACCCGGAAAAATCTCCTCAATATTTTCTTTAAAATATTGATCATGTCTAAATAGTTTTGAAGGAGTTTAGAGATACTAGTACGAACCTTAGCATAGTTATCCATAATTTTCTCATTTAAATTGAGAAGCTAAGTACTAATGGGCTTTTCTAAGACCATGGTTATTAGTGAATTTTAGGTGAAATTTAATATAAATATAAATGGGTTTTAATTAAGGATATTAGTATGATCATGGGTGAATTTTTGGGAAATTTTCGGAAATAAAGAGAAATAAAAATAAAAATAAAATAAAAACAAAGTGCATGCACCAAGGATTGAACCTTGGACCTATGGTACCACCGTGCATGTACTAACCAATTCACCTAGCAAGGGAGTGCTAGTAGAGAATGAAGTGGATTTTGGTTAAGGCTTAGGGAAAATGAAGGGTCATCAAGGGAAGAGACACCATGACTCTTCACTTGCCCTCCTTAATGTGGTATAAAGGCAATGAGAAAAGTGGCATAGGTGTTACATTCTCCCTTCTCTTCTTCCACCAAAGTCATTTCCTTCCTCTTCCTCCTTGCTCTAGCCGAAACCCACAAGGGTTCTCCCCTTAGGAAAAAAATTCCACAAGGACTCCATCTTGAAGACTCAAGGCTCTATACTAGGCTACAAGGGCTAAGGAGAAGTTTGGAGTCAAGAAGGTTCTTTCTATTTCTCTATTCAAGGATTAAATTCAAGATAAGGGAAGGTAAGACCCCCTCACCTGTGGTATGATAGCTTCCAAGTTATTTGTCATGATCTAAGTTCTTATTGGCATGCTATGTTGAAGAAATCCATGGTTAGGGCTTGTGAGGGTTTCGGCCAAGCATTATTTTGAGGTTAAAATTATATGGAAACCCCTATTATATTTCCTAATGTTTATTCATGATAAGTTAAGCATAAAAGTATGATTTGGAAGTTTTTGTAGCACCCTAAAACCCCCTAGGGTTTCGGCCACATCAAGGTCAAAAGGCTAGGGTAAACTCCAACCTTTCCAAGCATGATTAGTATGTTTCCTATGATATCTTGTGGGTAATAATGGTGATTTATATGAATTTTCCTATGGGCTTGTTACCCTTCTAGGGTTTCGGCCAACACATGGTTTAGGCCTAGGACTTAGGGTTAAGTCCAATCAAGGGTTCAAATGGTTTCGGCCAAGACCCAAATTTAGGGTTTGAATTGGGCTAAGGTCTCAAGGATACATGTTTATAAGTTACCATAACGTAAGTACATAGTTAAGCACGATGTACGGATCTTTATATTACCAAAATCTTAGCTTATGTGTTATGTGACATGACCTTGTATGTTAGGTTCTATGTTATACTTTACTCATGAATGTTTAGATCATATACCATGAACATATGTAAGTAATGTAGGGGTATATTATGATAAATAGAATGATGCATGTAGAAGGTTAAATGCTTATAATAGATGTATGTGTATGAAGGTCTATGCATGTTTTAGGATGAATGCCATGAACCTAGGTAGTATGCACCATGTGTATATGTAGCTTACCCATGCATGTTTTACGATGGATACTAGGATTATGTATGCTAGATGAAATGTATCATGTATGAATTGCATGTTTATTTATGTACCATGATCATGCAAGCTTTATGAACCAAGATAATATTTATGCCTGGAAGTATGATTATGTATGGATGTCATGTTCTTATGAATAAAAGAATATGGATAAAGATGATGGTTATGCCTTAAGTACGAATGATAAGTATGAATGATAAGTATGAATGATGAAGGCATAATGAAGTTATGAAATAAGTATGAATGATGAAATGCCAAGCATGTTTATGTCATGCTTCATGTAACAAGATTATGTTTATGTCCTAAGATATGTCAAGTATGAATGATGAAGCATGCATAGTTATTTTATTTTATAAATGGGCTTGTACCGGACCGAAGTAAGGGTCCAAGGGATGGACACCTTAAGAACGCCTCGGTTTTGGACTACCGTAGCTGTCCACGGTTCTGGGACTACCGCAGCTGTCCAACAGGGATGGGTACCTTAAGAACGCCCCGGTTTTTGAAACTACCATAACTGTTCCTACCCTAGTAGGTCGGGGCTCGCTACCTCGTATTTACTTAGGGATGCGCACTTATGATGTATGTATGTGGTACAAGCCAGGGACCCCAATGATGTTATGTTTATGTTTAAGTATTTAAAAGTATGATTTTAAATTAAACATCCCTATGTATACGCATTCCGACTCATGCATTCATTCATGTTATGCATCACGCCAGGGTAAGTATGTTTTATGCTTATGCTTATGATAAGATTGTGCTTATGCTCATGTATGTTAAGAGTTATGTCATGATAAGTATGTTTCATGCTCATGTATGTTAAGAATTATGTCATGATAAGTATGTTTCATGCCCATGCATGCTAAGAATTATGCTATGCTAAGTATGTTTTAGGTTTATGCTTATGTTAAGAATCATGCTATATTAGTTGTTCATATGCTTATGATTTACGTCAAGACTATGCTTATGTTTTATGTTCAGAATTATGTTAGGTCAGATGCTTGATATGTTTATGTTTAAGTGACGTATGGTTTTAGTGAGTAGGAAAGGGTTTTACTAAGCCTGTGTGCTTATAGTCTTATTTTCCTCGTACCGCAGATCAAGCAAGAGGTTACTAAGGGAAGCAGCAGGAGAGGCAAGAGCATGTGTGCGTATGGCGGTGACATTGCAAAGGATTCTTTTATTTACACATATCGCATGTCTTGGGTTTTGGAAATGCCTCCTTAGATTCTATGCTATGTTTCAATGGTTATGCCTAATGGATGACTTAAGACTCATGATGTTTATGGATAAGTTACTTGCTACTTATGATGATTATGAATAAGCTATGAAATGGTTATATCATGATGCCATGCATGTTGGTAATATGTTAAGTCCAATGACACTAGGTTCATGGATGACAAGTTTATGCATGTATAGATATTTCATGTATTAGTTGCATGGTTAAAAGCATGTGTAGAAGAAAAAAAAATTATTCCGCTACATTAAGATGTTTTATATGTACATGTATGTTTAGTGTAACGCCACTTCTCGCCACACCATAAGGTGTGGGAAAAAGGCGGGCATTACAACATCCACTTGTACTCTTTCTATCTAATTTACAACCAGCATAATCAGAGTCAGAATATCCTAATAATTCAAAAGTGGAAGTCCTAGGATACCAAATACCTACATTTAGGGTACCCTTAATGTACCTTAGAATTCTCTTTAGGGCTGCTAAGTGGGATTCCTTAGCACAAGTTTGGTATCTAGCACACATTCCTACAGCGAATAAGATACCAGGTCTACTAGTAGTTAAGGACAGTAAACTACCAATCATACTTCGGTATAATTTCAGGTCAACAAGTTTACCCTCAGGGTCATTATCAATTTTGACATTAGTAGCCATAGGAGTACTTAAGCTTTTAGAATTGTCCATTTTGAATTTCTTTATTAATTCTTTAGCATATTTGGATTGATGGACATAATTACCATCCCTAGTTTGTTTAATTTGTAGCCCTAAAAAAAGTTGAGCTCACCTACCAAGCTCATTTCAAATTCGCTCTCCATGATTTTGACAAATTCTTTTAGAAATTAGAATTAGTAGATCTAAATATTATATCATCAACGTATATTTATGCAATAAATATATCTTTTTCTAAGGTTTTAACAAATAATGTGGAGTCAATTTGACCTTGGTTAAATTTCTTAGAAATTAAATAAGTTGATAATCGTTCATACCATGCCCTAGGTACTTGTTTCAACTCATAAAGCGCTTTCCTAAGCTTGAATACATATTCAAGTTTTTCTAAGTCCTCAAATCCTGGGGGTTGCCTTACATATACTTCATCTTTTATAAACCCATTAAGAAAAGCAGACTTGACATCCATTTGGTATAGTTTAAACCCTCTATGGGCTGCAAAAGCTAGTAGCATCCTAATTGATTCAAGTCTGGCTACTGGGGCATAGGATTCATCATAATCTAACCCTTTGGCTTGACTAAACCCTTTAGCTACTAAGCGGGCTTTGTTTCTCACAATTTCCCCTTGATCATTTAGTTTGTTTCTAAAAACCCACTTAGTGTCTATAATTGATTTCCCCTCAGGTTTAGGTACTAATTCCCAGACTTGGTTTCTCTCAAATTGGGCTAGTTCTTCTTGCATTACAGTAACGACATGGTCGACGGTTGACGACCCACAGAAAAATAAGGGGTCACCGAATGGGCGGCCAAATGGGCATAAGCTTGGTTACCAGGATTCATAAAGAACTAGTACTTAAGCCTGGGTCTAGGGTTTGAATCCTGGGAAAGGCAAAAATCCACACCCAGGGGTGGGAAGACCTAAGTAAGGTAACGACACGGTCAACGGTCGACGACCATAAGAAAAATAAGGGGTCGCCGAATGGGCCGCCAAATGGGCCGGGTCGTTACAGTTGCTATGATCCAATCTGGGCCAGGTAGGGCTTCTTCTATAGTCTTAGTTTCAATTTTTGAAATAAGTGCGATCTGACTCAGATTTCTATAAGAAGACCTAGTTCTGACTCCTAAGGTTGGATCACCCATGATTTGATCAGATGGATGATTGAGTCTGGGTTTCTTTGTTCTTCTAGAGCTAGGTTCAGCCTCAGGTCCGGCTAGATAGTTTTGTTCAACTACTTGGGTTGGTTCAGTTGATTCCTCTGTAGTTGGTTCAATTGATAGTTCATTTAATGGTTCAATCAGCGGTTCAATTGATGGTTCACTGTCTTCTTTATCAAGATTTGATTGGTTTAGATTGTTAAATTTTGGTTCAACCTCTTCGTCAAAGATTAAATTGGTAGTTTCTTCAATTATGTGAGTTTGGTTATTATAAACCCTAAAAGCTCTACTAGTAGTTTAATATCCTAAGAAAGTCCCTGGGGTTGACTTTGATTGGAACTTACCTAAGTAATCATTAGTATTCAAAATATGAACTCTGCACCCAAAAACCCTTAAATAGTGTAAATTAGGTAATCTATGATAATAGAGTTCATAGGGTGTCTTATTGTGTCTTTTATTAATTAATACCCTATTTTGAATGTAACACACTGTATTTACCGCTTCTGCCCATAATTGGTTAGCTAGGTTGTATTCGTTGAGCATGGTTCTAGCGGCTAGCTTCTTGAAGGGTTCTATTATTTCTCTCAACTATCCCATTTTGTTGGGGGGTTCTAGGACAGGAAAACTCATGGATATACCCATTGACTTTGCAAAATTCCTCAAACTTTTGATTTTCAAATTCTCCCCCATGATCACTCCTAAGTCTTTTAATTTTAGTCTCATTTTGATTTTCAATCATTTTGCATAAGTCATTAAATAAATTAAAGATTTCATCCTTAGTTTTCAAGAACCTAACCCAAGTAAACCTAGAGTAGTTGTCAATGATTACTAAGCAGTACCGATTCCCGCTTAGTGACTTGGCTCCATGTGAATCAAATAGGTCAAGGTGTAGGAACTCAAGTGTGGTTTGGGTTAAATTTGATTGGGTTGGTTTATGAGTTGACTTAGTTTGTTTGCCTTGTTTACATGAGTTACAATTTGTATTTTCAAAATTCTTGATTTTAGGTACTCCTTTAATTAAACCAAGTTGAGTAATTTTTGAGATTAGTTTTGTAACGACCCGGAAAATTTTCTCAATATTTTTTTTAAATATTGATCATGTCTAGATAGTGTTTGAGGAACCTAGAGATACTAGTACGAATTTTAGCCTAGTTATCCATGATTTTCCCATTTAAATTGAGAAGCTAAGTACTAATGGGCCTTATATGGGCTTTTCTAGTACCATGGTTATTAGTGGATTTTAGGTAGAATTTAATATAAATATAAATGGGTTTTAATTAGGAATATTAGCATGATTATGGGTGAGTCTTAGGGGAATTTTCGAAAATAAGGAAAAAAATAAAAATAAAATAAAAATAAAGTGCATGCACCAAGGATTGAACCTTGGACCTAGTATACCATCATGCATGTACTAACCAATTCACCTAGCAAGGGAGTGCTATGAGGGAATGAAGTGGATTTTTGTTAAGGCTAAAGGAAGTGAAGAGTCACCATGAGAGGAGGCACCATGTCTCTTCACTTGCCCCCTCTTCATTGTGTATAAATGAGAGGGATGATAACTCAACACTTAAGATAGTTATTCCTCTTCTCTTCATCCACCAAGCCTCTCCTCTCCTTCTTCTTCCTCCTTCTAGCCGAACCCCATAGGAGGGTTCTCCCTTGGGAAAAGTTCACAAGAAGGCCTCTCCTTCAAGATCCAAGGCTTGTTACAAGGTTACAAAGGCTAGGGGTGGTCAAGGGACAACAAGGTCTTCATCCTCCTCCCCATCTAAGGTCTATAACCAAGATAAACCAAGGTAAGACTCTCTCACCTGTGGTATAATAGTTATGTGTTTATCATGATTTAAGATGATTGTTTAGGATTTGTATTGAGAAAAACCATGGATTATGACCTCGTAAGTTTCGACCACCATGCTTTTTGGGTCCAAAAATGATGTTAAAAATCTCTCATGTTTTCTAATGCTTTCTTATGATGAATAAAGAATAAAATAGGATTTGGAGAATTTTTGGAGTACCCTAATACCCTCTAGGGTTTCGGCCACCACCATGGTTTCATGGTTGGGTTTAGATCTAACTCTTCAAGCAAGTTTCTTATGTTTCCTCATGTTACAAGGGGTGTTAATGGTGATTGATATGAATTTTTATAAGACTTGTGACCCCTGTAAGGTTCGGCCAAGATGAGTTTTAGGGCAAGGGGTTAGGGTTAACTCCAAGCAAGGGTTCTAATGGCTTCCTATGGTATTATATGAAAGGTATTAGATGTAAAATAGGAATTATATGAATTTTTCCATGTGCTTGTGACCCTCTAGGGTTTCGGCCAAGGTCAAGGGTAGGGCTAATAAAATTAGGGTTAGCTCCAATTATGAGGTCTAATGGTTCCCTATGGCTTTGTATGTAATGTATGAATTTCCTTTTTACTTATGGAACCTTTCATGTTGATTGAATAAGGGAGCCTCCACCCATGAACTTTCGGCCAAGTTAAGAAACTAGGGTTTGGGTTGGGTTAAGGTTCCAATGATATTTGTTTATAGGTTACTATGATGTATATATATGTTAAAGATGTTGCAAGAATGTTTATGCTACCTACAACCCTAGCTTTATGGGTTATATGCCATGACCTTGTATGTTTAAGTTGTGTGCTATGTCCATTCATGAATGTTTTAACCATATTCCATGAACACATGTATTTGATGTAGGGTCATGCTATATAGAATGATGCATGTATGTTGTTAAATGCCTATAATAGGTATATGTTTATGAAGGTCTATGCATGTTCTATGATGAATGATATGAACCTAAGTAATGTAGGATGCCATGAACCTAAGTCGTATGTATCCTGTTCACATGAATTTTACCCATGCATGCTCTATGATGGATACTATGATTATGTATGTATGTCATGTTTTATGAATAAAGAAGATGAATGAAGATAAGGTTCATGCCTTATGTACGAATGATAAGTATGAATGATAAGTATGAATGATGAAGGCATAATGATGATATGAATTAAGTATGAATGATGAAATGCCAAGTATGTTATGTCATGCTTCATGTAACAAGATTATGTTCATATCTTTAAGTATGCAATGTATGTGCTATGAATGATGAAGCATGTGAAGATATTTTACTTTATGAATGGGCTTGTACCGGACCGAAGTATGGGTCCAAGGGATGGGCACCTTAAGAACGCCTCGGTGTTGGACTACCGTAGCTGTCCACGGTTCTGGGACTACCGAAGCTATCCAACAGGGATGGGCACCTTAAGAATGCCTCGGTTCGGGGACTACCGTAGCTGTCCTTACCCTAGTAGGTCAAGACTAGCTACCTCGTATTTACTTAGGGATGCGCGCATATGATGTATGTATGTGGTACAAGCTGGGGACCCCAATGATGTGATGATTATGTTTAAGTATTTAAAAGTATGATTTAAAATTAAGCATCCTTATGTATATGCATTTGACTCATGCATTCATTCATGTTATGCATTATGCCATGATCAACAGGGATGGGCACCTTAAGAATGCCTCGGTTCGAGGACTATCATAGCTGTCCTTACCCTAGTAGGTCGAGACTAGCTACCTCGTATTTACTTAGGGATGCGCGCATATGATGTATGTATGTGGTACAAGCTGGGGACCCCAATGATGTGATGATTATGTTTAAGTATTTAAAAGTATGATTTAAAAATAAGCATCCTTATGTATATGCATTTGACTCATGCATTCATTCATGTTATACATTATGCCATGATAGAAAATATTTTACGCTTATGTTTTATGTTAAGAATTATGCCATGATAGAAAATGTTTTATGCTTATGTTTTATGTTAAGAATTATGCCATGATAGAAAATGTTTTATGCTTATGTTTTATGTTAAGAATTATGCCATGATAGTAAATGTTTTATGCCTATGTTTTATGTTAAGAATTATGCATGATAGTAAATGTTTTATGCTTATGTTTATATTAAGAATATGCCCATGTTTTATGTTAGGAATCATGTCATGTTAAGTATATTTATGTTTATATTTATGCCATGTATCATGCCATGTTAAGTGTATTTTATGCTCATGTACTATGTAAGAACTATGTCATGCCAAATGATTTTATATGCTTATGTTCTATGTAAAGCACCAAGTCATGTTAATGTTTCATGTGCTCATGATTAAGTGACGAATGGTTTTAGTGAGTAGGAAAGGGTCTTACTAAGCCTATGCGCTTATAGTCTTATTTTCCTTATACCGCAGATCAAGCAAGAGGACAATAAGGAAGCAGCAGGAGGGGCAAGAATGTGTGTGTGGTAGTGACTTGGTCAAGGAAAGATATACTTACAAGCCTTATGCTAAACCTAGGATTGTGTTGTCAAGAACAATTTACACTTGCTACTTATGTGCCTAATGGATGACTTATGTGATTTTATGACATGATGTTAAGTATGATGTTAATATGCTAAGTTCCCATGTCACTATGTTAGGAAGGATAGTCAGGTGCATATATGTGTAAGTTTAAATTATTCCGCTGCATTACGATGTTTACATGCCCCTACGTATGTTAGCGTAACGCCGCTTTACGAAAAAAAAGCGGGCGTTACAAGTTTGGTATTAGTGTGACCTAATCTCCTATGCCAAAGGTTAGATTCTTCTAATTGAGTCAGAAACCATTTGGGTACTATAGGTAAATTAATAGTGTAAACGTTGTTATTCCTAGTACCCTTAAGTGTTATCTCTGAGTCTTGGAGGTTTCTAATAATGCAGTCAAAGTTGGTGAAAGTAACTATATAACCAGTATCACAGAGTTGGCTAATGTTAAGCAAATTAAACTTAAAATTTTCAACAAAGAGCACTTTCTTAATAATGAAATCAAAATTAAGTTCAATGTTACCTGACCCAATTACTTTGAGTGTAACATTGTTGTCAAATGCTACTGAGCCTAGTTTCTTGAACTTGATTTTGGTGAATTTCAATTTATCCCTAGTCATGTGTCTGGAGCATCCACTGGTCCAAATCATTATGTTCCTACACATAAAGTATGTATTAATTTGAATCCATTAGAGGCAGGGATAGATCGAATTGAATTTCACTACCTAGTCTGTCTCACCCACATCTAATGTTATCAAACATGTTAACCTTATGGGTTTTGTGAGACAGGTTTAAAAAAATGTTTAAATTTTTGAAAAACAATTAATTTTAAAAATGTTGAATTAATTTTAAAAAAATTGCTGAGTTAAGATTATTAATTTTGAAAATATGTTGAATCTAGGATTAATTGAAATTTGTGTTAGATTCAAATTTATCAAATAGTAAAATGAATTTGATTTTCGGTAATCGGCTTCCAGGTCTTGGTGAGGCAGATAGGCCTTCTTTGGTCGTAGCTTTATTGGAGCAACAACCCTTTCCTTGACAAAGCCTTTTACCGAAAATTTATTTTCAAATTAATTCTTGAAAAATTTTGGTCTAACTAGCTTAGGTCTTGGATCGGTAGCTTCGGCTAGTTCCACCAGACTAAACAGACCAAGTAGGGTACATCTTACCTTACTTGACCTTATTAGAAAGGCTTCCCTAACGTACTATCATCTCACCTCCACCTAATACTATGTTGTTCAAATTTCAAATAAATCCTTTGTCCTTAAACTATTCCTAAGTCTAAGCATAATAAAGAAATTGCAGAAAATAAATAAACAAGCAACCAGACAATTAAAAAAAATAAAAAAAAAATCATCTACTTATAAAGATGGTTTTTAGATTGGCTCCCCCTGGACTGAAGCCTCGATAAGGGTTAGGCAAGATGTGAATCTTGTCCTTGGGGATCCAATATTGGTTTGGTCCTGCTGGTTTGTTTAAACATAGCTTAAGGACCCATGTTTGGACTCGAGTTCTAGGTTGGTTCAATACAGAATGATATGACCTTTGTCGTGATTTGGTTCGATAACCTAGTCCGGATCGATTAAGAATGGACTTCTATTTTTCAAGAATCATGTCAAGTCTCTTGGAACCCGAAGTGAATCGTTCTAAGGCAACCCTGAGTTCCTTCACTTTAGTTTTCAAGGAGGAATTCTCTTCCTCAAGTTTTTGAACTTGAGTTGAGTTTCCTTCTTGAACTGGCTCGGTCAAGGAACTCGAGTTGACTTCCTCTTTCAGGAGTTTTACTTCCTGTCGGAGGGCTTCAACCCGGATGTTGGCTTTCGCCAATTTTTGAGATAAATAAGAAATTAAATCATACAATTCAGATTCTGGATAACCTCTTACCATGATTTGTCCATCCTCCGAGATTGTGAGTTTTCTGGTGTTGCCCTCCTCGTCTGGTTCCGATTCTGTTCCGGAGTCGACGTCTTCTGAGGTGGTTAAGGCGAGTAGGTTCGCGTGCGGAGCTTCTTCTTCTTCTTCGGAGGATGACTCGCCCCAGGTGGCTTGAAGAGTCTTCTTCCTCTGTGCCTTCTTGTTTTCCTTTAAGTTGGGGCACTCTGATTTGAAGTGTCCCTTCTTGTTGCACTCGTAGAAGGTGATGTTGCCTTTGCTCTTCTGGCTCGTTGAGGGTTCAGATGGATCATCCTTCTTTCGGCTTGACTTCTTCTTGTTTGTTTGGTGCTTAAGTTCCTTGTAGTAGTCGCAAGCTAGCCGGACCAATTTGGGACGATCCCCTTCACTGTCGTCATATTCCGAGTCTGAGTCGGACTCGGGTACTTGTTGAATCTTCTTTTTCTGAGTTCTTCCTTGAGTTTTAGCTGCAAAAAATGCAATACCTTTCTCGACCAATGCAGTGTTAGTCTGTTCATGTAATTCTAACTCAGAAAATAGTTCATCTAATTTTATTTCGGATAAATTCCTGGAAATCTTGTAGGCATCCACCATAGACACTCACAGTGTGTTTCTCGGGAATGAGTTTAAGGTATACCTTATTAGGTCACGATTTTTAACCTTGTGACCTATAGTGTGCAACCCGTTCATCAGCTCCTAAATCCATGCGTGGAGCTGTGCTGCCGATTCTCCGTCGTGCATCTTTATCGTATAGAGTCTGTTGAGCAACAGATCCCTTTTGTTTATTTGGGTGTCAGATGTATCTTCGTGTAGCTCAATCAGCATGAGCTCCTTCGCATTGCTGAAGGGTCCTACACGGTTCAGCTCCGCTTTTGTCAGGCCGCATTGCAAGGTTTGGGTAGCTTTTGCATCGGCCTCGATTTTCTTCTTTAGTGGGTCATCCCACTCAGTATAGTGTTGCACCACGCCTTGTGCATTTTTAGGTATCTCCAGTCCGGACTGGATGATAATCCACATGTCCACCTGAGTTTTCAGGTGGACCTCCATTCTACTCTTCCAGTAGGAGAAATCTTCTCCACTGAAGAGAGGTGGTCTGGCGTTGCTGTACCCCTCTTACATGGCCATTAGATTAAACTGAAAAAGTTTAAAAGAAAAACTCATCCCAAGACTAAGTCTTGGATTAGTAGTGCGGGAAAAATAGTAATTAGGAAAAAAAATCAAGTGGTGTTGCACCAACCTCGATTAACGAGAAAAATACAAGCGAAAAGAAATATTAAAATTTAAAAATTCAAAAAAAAATACTCAACTGGTGGTTGCACTAAGTTTGAGCCACCCGCTCTGATACCACTTGTGGGATCGGTTTGAATCGATAGAGGGGGGGGTGAATATCGATCGATAATTTTTCGAAAAACTTAAGAGTAATTGCGCAGTGGAAAAGCAAAACTTAAGAGTAGTTGCTCTAACACATTTGTTTTTACTTGGTTTGGAGTCGTAGTCGGCTCCTACTCCAAGGCCCACGGTCCTTAACCGTTTACGACGGGCAATTCTATATTGCGTAAAAGATTTTACAACTTGAGTACAAATACAGAATCTTAAGATACAACAATTAAAAGAAAATTATACCGACGACCGAATGATTTAGAAAGTCGAAGCAGCGGGTCGTTGTTGGCGCTTGAATTTTGAGCACAGAGCGTTTCAGAGCAGAGCGCTTGTTAGAATGCGTTGGAAGAAGTTATGTTGGAAGCCAAAGGGGTGAACCCCTTTATATAGTCGTAGCTGGGGCACCTGTGTTGAAGGGGGCGCCTGACACGTGGCCCTCACTGCGTTAAACTCAATTCGCAGACTTGGTCAGCGCTTATCCCCTCAACTAGGGTGCCTGAGATAACTGGGGCGCCTGTGTTAACACAGGCACCTCATATGTAGTCTTGAGGCTTTGCTTTGAAGTGACTTGGAGTTACCCTTTGCCTGGGGCGCCTGTCTCAACACAGGTGCCTAGTCCAACAGGGCATCTCACTCCATTAAGGTACCTGGGAGCATAAACCTTCATCCCTTCATTCCTACAACCAGGGTTAGTTCCAAGACACAAGTAAGATATAAATAATATAGATTTTAGCATGATTTACAACCTGAGCTGTCTTGGTTCTGACTTTGGGCTTCCCAAATGGAACCCTAGGTCGAACCGATGCCTAATGTTCCCTCCTATGGGGAACGCGCCCTCACATACTCCTCTCAGGAGATTTTACCTGTTTGCCAACCGGCTCCTCCGGTTGGACTTTTGCCCAATCCCCCGGATCAGGTCTTCGTGCCCAGTCCACGACCAGGACTTATTGCCCAGCTTCACTCACCAGGTCTTCGGTGCCCAGCCCTCGGCCAGGACTTATTGCCCAGCTTCACTCACCAGGTCTTCAGTGCCCAGTCCACAACCAGGACTTATTGCCCAACCTTTTGTCAGGACTTAAGTGCCCAGCCCGCGGCAAAGACTTAGTGACCAATTCTCATAACCAATACTTCGTGCCTAGTGTACCTAGGACTTTTCCTGCACACTTCATTAAGACTGTCAGATCACAACAAAACATTATCTTCTGAATCCTTTGCCATTATCAAAACACAGGTTTGACTTTGGTGCTTCCGACACCAACAAAAGCAAACCAATAAAGAAAGAAGACCCCGACCAATTTGGAAGTCTGATGTGTAGCACATTTCCTCCTGGAGCCTCCTTGGTCGTAGAGCTTTGCCTTAACACTTTTGTTTCGCAGTAAGTAGAGAATGATGGAATTTATGATCTGAATCCTTGGCTCGAATCCCTTTATATATAGGCCACTCAGACGCCCGTATGCCTATAGGGGCACCCTCAATGTGACCCTTATCCGATCAACTCAGCGCGTGCATCGCAGGAGATAAGACCCATGGAAAGGCTTCGACATCACTCGGCGCTCGCTGTTAGGATGTATACTAAAAGGCTTGCTTTTGGTTAAAGAACATTTACATTTTGAAAAGAGAATCACAAGATCACACATTGCATATTTATATTAGCATATGCACAAAATGTCTCATACTTTGCATTGTAGATAATATAGTGCGTGGTGACACACAAAAGATCATGTTATCAGTTCCTTGCAGAAGTGTAAGTAAGAGGCTCATAACCTAGATGGAATTGGACAGACCATCGGGATGATTGTAGTGTAATTAGGTGTGGTTTGTCTTAACTATAGAATTACACTAGTGCGCTTTGTGTGCATTGAGTAGGACCAAAAGAGAGGATATCCAATTTTATACTGACTTCATAAATTGGATTAGACCTCGGTTTATATTATGGAGTACAATCTTTAAATCCTGAAATAATAACGGGCACCTGTATTTAATTATTATTTCTTTGATTTACCAATGGGCGAGATCTATTCGGTTAGATCGATAGGCCTAGTAAGTTGGGAAATAAAATTATGTACATGGTGTGATGTTGATTATGGAGGGACTCAGTGTCCTAGTGAGCCGGGATGATGATGCCCCCTTGATGAGCTCATAAGGATCGTAATGTTAAATCTTGCAAGTAGACTATGGTCCAACATGATGAAAAGGTTGAGTGGTACTAGTCAAGGATCAAGAGGATGATTAATTAAATTTTCAGTAATTTAAATTAATCGTCGAGCATTCGATATCTTAAACACGGGAAGATGGACGACTCATAGTAGGTGGAGCCCATATGAAAATATGGGGGTTGGTGATAAAGTTCAATGGGGATCCTTTAGTGGAATGGATCTCCATTAATGGATTGTATTTGGATCCATTAGCAGGCCAAGACCCAACACCTCCTTATGGTCCCTACCATAGCCCTATAAATACCCCATAGGAGTCATGAAACCAAGGCTAATTAATCGAGGATTAATCCAATTAATCAAAAACCCTAAAAACCTCTCTTCTCCTCTTTCCTTCTCTCCCTCTCTCCATAGGGCGCCGGCGGGTGGAAGGTGATTTCCATCTTCTCCTCTTCTTCCTCTCATCCTTCTCATTGCCGGCAATCACTAGACAAAGGACGAGCCTTTCTCTCCCTTTTGTGGTGCACGGTGAGAAGAGTAGAAGAAGAGATCATTGGCGCAAGGAAAGAATTGGCGCCGACGATGGAGGTGAAAGAAACCCTCGGTTTCTTCCTCTCTTCTTCTTCATCTCCCTTCTTCTTTTCACTTGGTGTTCACTGGACAAGAAGGACTATTCTCCACCTTTGTGGCGTGAGGATGCAAGGCTGAAGAAGGTGTTGGGGATCGGTAGAGCTAGAGGGGGCGGGGGTGAATAGCTCGCTTTTGTTGATTCTTTTTCCTCCAAGCAGAAATCAAAGTCTACACACCACCAAATCCAATGCTAACACTTGTATTTACTTGGTCTCCACCTCCTTGAGGTGACTAATCCAAGGGTCCACACCAGCGATCATAGATTTCACTATCAAACCTCCTTCTCGGAACAACCCCGAGGGTGGAGAAACCCTTTTACAACACCCTTGAAAACTTTCACAAAGAACAACACAAGGAAGAAGAAGAGAAAGAAATATTACACAATAGGCTTGCTTCTCCTTCCTTTGATTTCTTGATGAAGATGTTGGAAACTCGAGCTTGAGCAAAGAAGTTGAAGCACCAAAACCCTAGCTCAAATCGCAATGGAACAGTAGTCACGTTTGTGCTTGATTTTCCACTTATAACGGTCTTCTTTGCTTCATGAATCGATTGGTGAGAACCCCCAATCGATTACCAAGTAGCCGTTAAGCAGCACGGATGTTGGATGAACGGCTGGGATTACGCCATTTGAACTTGAATCGATTGGCTGATCGATTAGCATCCTGAATCGATTACATGATCGATTACCGAGCGCTCTGTCGCGCACAGAACAGCTTGTAATCGATTCACCAATCGATTACAGGGTTTCTGAATCGATTAAGTGATCGATTACCGAGCGTTCTGTCGCGCACAGAACAGCTTATAATCGATTTACCAATCGATTACAGGGTTTCTGAATCGATTGAGTGATCGATTATCGAGCGTTCTGTCTGCGGACAGAATCATTCATAATCGATTCTGTAATCGATTACAGAACCTCCTGTTTCCACACAGAGTCAGCCTGAATCGATTCACCAATCGATTAGTCATCTTCTAATCGATTGGTGGATCGATTGATATGCCCAACTCGCCTGCAGTTCACAGCTGAATCGATTGAAGACCTTCCAATGGATCCAATTACCTTGTGCCAGCGAAACCTCTCGTTTCCTGGACTTCACGCCTGGAGCCTCCCAGCTCCGGGTCTTCATGCCAAGAGTTCCATCCCCGACCATCTCTTGGACTTCTTGCCTGGAGCTTCCTCAACTCCGGGTCTTCATGCCAAGAATTCGGTCCCCGACCATTCCTTGGACTTCTTGCATTACTGCACACTAAATCTCAATGTTAGATCCAATGTATTAGGTTAAACTTAAATAACCGTCAATCATCGAAACCTCTCATTTAGGGCATGATTGCATATATAATCTCCCCCTTTTTGATGCTTGACAATCTATTTAAGTTTAAGCTAACTTCCAACATAATATCAGCGATATCAATTCAATAAGCATATAGTAAAGTTCTTTCGAGCATAATCATGAATATAAACTTAAATATCTGCAAGTCTCCCCCTTTGCCAAATATCAAAAGTGACATATAAACATAAAAGAGCTCCCCCTCAATGGAAGCATCATACAAGATAGAAAATCGCAACTACCAACATGCAAACAAACCAATAGCATAAAAGGCAGAAAATGTGAACATAGCATACAAGTATCAAAAGTCAACAATATCCATAGACTGAGTACAGAACACCAAAAACAACCAACGAAGATAGGACTACATAAATCATGGTGCAAAGAAGAACTCCTCGAGGGCAGCAGCAGGATCAGCGGCCGGGGTCTCCGCAACATCAGGAAGACCAGAACCTCCCGAAGTGGCGCCAACCTCCGACGATGGTGCATCAGTAGACGGTGGAGGAGGAGGATGCTGGCCGAGCGTCCGGGAGCGACACATATCGCGCACCTCCAGCAGGGTGCGCTCAATGGATGTGAGGCGTGACTGCGTCTGAAAATGACGCATGTCACTCTCCAACCGCATCTCCTCAAAGCGAGTGTCGACGGTCTCCTCAAACGCACGGAACCTATCCAGAATGTCCTCCTCCTCGTCATCATTCGGAGCAGCTGCAGCAGTGGGTCCATGTCCAGGGCGTGCACGCGGTCCCTCCCCAACCTGCCGACCATCAATCCATCGAATGACGCAAAACTCGCCCGTCATCCCGGATTTTGAGAAGGAACGTGCTGAAATCCGGGAGTATTTGACGGTCATGGGCTCCACCTTCCCCTGAGAGACGTCAACCCCCATAGAAGCAAGGCTAACAGAAGCGTCGTATTTGCTCAGAAAGTTCCTTCCCGGAAATTTTCTAGGCGATCCAGAGGGCGATTCTTGGGCGATCATATTCCTCGAGTGAGCGGCAATGGCCGCCGGCGCTCCCAAAGCGCCGGTGCCGGCCCTTCTGCCGCATGAACGGCCCTCCGTCCCTTCCTCGGTCGTCCTCCAGCGGAATCCGCTGTTCCTCGGTGGTGCAACGGGCGGGGAGGCGACTCAAGGCGGAGATGACCTTGCGGGGGACTCGGTGATCACGGCGGCGCAACTGGAGGAGGTGACTAGGGTGGACTGTCGCCCTCCGATCGGGATGCAGGAGGAGATAGACGTAACCCCTCCGGTTGGCGTCAGGGAGATGGCGGAAGACACGGCGCCGACGTTGGATGCGGTAAGGGCAATGGTGCAATCCATATTGGAGCTTTGCGACGGCTGTGGGGACACGAAGAGATTGGGGATGACGGGGGCGACAGTCTCGACTTTGAAGAAGGCATGCAAGCTCCCTGCGACGTCGGGGAGAGAGGACTGGGCGGACGACAATGGAGAGTTACAGGGCAGGGTTGCCGGCTTAGCAGGGAACCAACCCCGCGACCTTAACCCTAGCCCTAACCCTAACGTGGTGACGACAGAGGATACGAGGCCGCAGCAGGGTACAGAGGATACGAGGCCGCAGCAGGGTATGGCGGCTGTGGAGGTGATCCAGAATCAGCGCACGACCTTGGAGGCGAAACAGAGGTTGCTGCATGGCTTGACGTCGGCGTCCTCGCCGGATCTACTGGCGGCGATTGCGGATGCCGTAACGGCGGTGCTGCGGACAAGAGGTGCCGCTTTGGCGCCAACTGGGGTATCAGGAGGGGACCCAACGGAGATGACATGCCACGCAGAGGATGGAGAGGGTGGTGCTCCGGCGGATGTTGGTGTCGGGGAGGTTCGCATGGCTTCGGGTCAAGCGCAGGTATCTCCTCGGTTGCATGGGAGATCATACGTGGAGGCCTTAGCTCCAAAGTCGCCAAGGGCTGCTAAGAAAAGTTTTGAGGATGTGGGAGCAGACTTCAAGGAGATTTCGATGTGCAATAATGTGCCAGGGGTTTTCTACAATGCAGAGGAGGTAAAAGTTCTAGCTGATCCTTATAAGTTTTCCCTAATAGGCAAGTTTTCTGGCAGGAGACCTCCCCCTCAGATTGTGTACCAAGGGTTCAAGGGGCTGGGATTATCAAGCCCCTACAATATTCGGTTTCTACGTGCAGGGCATATCTTTTTGCACCTTACTTCAAATGAAGATATGGCCAGGATCTGGATCAGGGGAGTTTGGCGCATTGGTGGCTCAACACTCAGAATTTTCAAGTGGACACCGCACTTTTCCTATGAGGCCGAGTCTTCAGTGGTTCCAGTTTGGGTACAGTTTCCTGACCTACCAGTCCATATGTTTAATAAAAATTGTGTATTTTCGATGGCTCGGATTGTAGGATGCCCTATTAAGATAGATGAAGCCACAGCAGATGGGTCCAGACTCTTTATGGCTAGAGCATGTGTGGAGATAGATCTTTTGAAGCCAAGGGTGGAGCAGTTCTTGATAGGAATTGGGGATGAACACAGGACCCAGAGAGTTGTGTATGAGAGGATGCCAGAGTACTGCCAGCATTGTAGGCACCTTGGTCATGCAGAGGCGGATTGCTATGTGGCAGGGAACAAGCCACGGCCTGAGTGGCACAGAGACAGAGTGGATCCGATCCCCCCAGGTGAAGATTTGAGAGATAGACTAAATCAGAGGGAGCGAGACAGGAAAGGAAAGGCTGTGGTGGGGGAGGACACAGAGGCGCAGGATTTTCAGAGGGTTGGTGGCAGGAGGGCTGGACTGACCTGGGTACGTAAGCAGACACTTTCCAGGAGTGGGCAGAAATCTACACAGGAGATACATACTCAGGAGAATTATTTTGAGGCGCTGAAGGATATAGGAGAGGAGGAGGAGGAAGGGGAGGTGGGGATGGAAGCGGATGGAGGCAAGGAGGCGCTGGGAGACATTCGACAGGTGGGAGCAGAGACAGATGGTGTTGTGGGGGAGGAAGAGGACAGGGTGGATGAGACTCAGCAGGTGGAGGTGGAGGATAGGGTGCCAGTACCTTTGGGACAGCAGCAGACTTTGGGGCAGACATCTCAGGTTTTGGGTCAGCAGGACAGTGCCTCTGTAAAGGGAGGGAAGCAAAAGGTGGTGGGCCAGGCACCTCAGAGGCTCGGCCAGGGGGAGCAGGGGTCACATACAGTACAGAGGCCAGGCAGAGGGGCACAGCAGAGGATCACTGATGGAGCACAGGGACAAGGGGGAACCTCCAGGGAGGTGCAGGATGCTGGTTTGATCAGTAGAGAGGAGCCCAGGGTCCTGGAGTCATCAGGTGAGCTGCCAGAGGATGATTGTTTAGACAGATATTCCAGCTCCTCAGCAGATCGGGTAGGCTCAGACGATTTGGGCCAGAAGGAGCCTGCTAGGGTCACACAAGCTACTTCAGAGGGCTCTGAGGCTCCAGACTTTCAGAAGACATTTGAGGAGTATGAGGAGACAGATGCTGATTTTTCATCACATGAGGGACACAGATTAGCATCAGTGATCAGTCCACCCAGAGGAGGGAAAGTAGGGCTGCCCAAGGTAATCAAGGTGCAGAAGCAGAAGGTGGGATTTGAGCCAAGAGTGACTAGGAGCCAGACTTCGAAGCAGGCTCGCAACCCCTCCCGTTAGTTATGTCTGGTATCATATGGAATGTGAGGGGGTTTGGGAATTTGGCGACGCAGAGGAGGGCTTTGTTTTTGAGACGACATCATCATCTGAGTTTTTTAGCAGTGTTGGAGCCTATGATTGATCTAGATTGCAGGTATATGGCTCGGCGCATGGGGTTTGAGGAGGTAGTCTCTAATAAATCTGGGAAGGTTTGGTTTTTTTGGGATTCTACTATTGTTTGCAAAATTTTGTTTGATCATGAGCAGTTTCTGCACTTGGAGCTTTCTTCGCAGCTGTTCCCTTCTTCGATGATTGTGACAGTGGTCTATGCCAAGTGTACGAGGTTAGAGAGGGGCTTGCTATGGGAGAGTCTGGAGGAGCTGAGGCCGGAGGGTGACAGATTGTGGCTAGTGGGGGGAGACTTCAATGTTATATCCAGCATGGAGGAGCATTCAGCAGGAGTTCTAGGTAGGCCAGGGGCCATGGAGGACTTCAATAATTTTATTATGCTGGCTGGACTGGTGGATGCAGGTTTTGTTGGGGATAGGTACACGTGGACGAATAACAGGGTGTGGAAGAGGCTGGACAGGGTCCTATTGTCTCCCTCCTGGGGCAGTCAGGATTTCACAGTCAGAGTGGAGCACTTGAGCAGGGCAGCATCAGATCACTGTCCCCTACTTGTGGAGTTTCCAGGCTTCCAGAAGCCGAGGGCCTCTTTCAGATTTCAGAGGATGTGGGTGCGGCATAGGGATTTTATGCAGACAGTGAGGCTGAATTGGTGTTTACCTTGTGTAGCACAGGGAATGCAGAGGCTACAGATGAAGCTGAGGAGGCTGAAGGAGCATCTGAAGTGGTGGAACATGGAGGTTTTTGGAAATATCCATGATAGGGTGTTGCAGGCTGAGGAGAGTATGGCTGCAGCTGAGCAGGCATATGACAGGGACCCCACAGAGCAGAGCAGGATTTACAGGTCAGAGTGTCAGGCTCACCTATTCAGAGTGTTAGACATGGAGGAGGACTTCTGGAAGCAGAGAGCTGCTATCAGATGGATGGGAGAGGGAGAGCGGAATACAAAGTTTTTTCATTCCACAGTGCAGAAGAAGAGGGCAGCTAGCAGACTTTTCAGAGTCTGGGAGGAGGGGCAGTGCCTGGACCAGCCTGAGAGGATCAGAGAGTCAGGAGTCAGATTTTTTCAGGAGCTGCTGACAGGGGAGATAGTGGATAGCACGGCTGTGGACACGGCGTTGATACCTTCCTTGATCAGCACAGAGGATAATTTGATGCTAGAGGGTCTCCCATCAGTAGAGGAGGTGAAGCAGGTGGTCTGGAGCATGTGTCAGGACAGTGCAGCGGGGCCAGATGGCTTTTCAGTGGCTTTCTACAGAGCTTGCTGGGATATTGTGGGGGAGGATGTCTTTCAGGCAGTACTGGATTTCTTTCGAGGGGCAGAGCTTCCACGGGGTATGGCTTCTACGACTATAGTTTTGATCCCCAAGGTGGATAGTGCGCAGCGGTGGCAGGATTTCAGACCCATCAGCTTGTGTAATGTGTCTTATAAGATCATCTCCAAGCTGATGGCACAGAGGATGGCTTTAGTGATAGGGAAGGTTATATCCCCAGCTCAGAGTGGTTTTGTTCCAGGGAGACTGATCTCAGATAATATCTTGATGGCCCAGGAGCTTGATCACAAGCTCAACTATCACATCAGAGGAGGGAATCTTATACTGAAGCTGGACATGGCCAAGGCTTATGACAGAGTGCAGTGGGGCGTCCTTTTCAGAGTCATGGCAGCATTTGGTTTTTCAGAGGCAGTGATTGCATTCATCAGGAGGTGTGTGACCTCTTCATGGTTTTCGGTCCTGGTGAATGGACAGCTGTCGGGCTTCTTCAGATCACAGCGTGGCTTGAGGCAGGGCGACCCCATCTCCCCTTTCCTCTTTATTTTGGCGGCTGAGCTTCTCTCCAGAGGAATAGAGGCCTTATTTGCAGGGTACCCAGGGATGGCTTATGCGACAGGATGTGATATGAGGGTGTCTCACCTGGCTTATGCGGATGATGTGGTCCTTTTCTTGAATGGCTCTCTGGACGGTGTGAGGAGGCTGAAGGGATTTCTGGACAGGTATGAGGCCCAGTCAGGACAGATGATCAATGCAGAGAAGAGCTCCTTTTTCCCCTCGAGGCGCATATCAGATAGGAGGAGGCAGCAGATAGCAGCTGTTACAGGTTTTGGCTTGGGGGAGAGACCTATGACTTATTTGGGGGTTCCAATCATCTCAGGGAATAAGAGGACAGTCCACTTTGCGCCGCTGTTGGCGAAGATTCAGAGGAAGTTTCAGGGTTGGAACCTCTCACGCCTTTCACATGGGGGTCGCCTGATGCTGATCCAGAGCGTTTTGAGTTCTCTGCCTGTCTATCTCCTCCAGGTGATCCAGCCTCCTTTGGAGGTCCTGAAGAAGCTGGAGGGGGTATTTGCATCTTTTTTCTGGAGCTCAGTGGGGCATGATAGGAAGGTGCATTGGGTAGCCTGGAGGGACATTTGCAGGCCGAAGCAGGAGGGAGGGCTGGGGATCAGACGGCTGTCAGAGGTGGGGGCTGCATTGTCTATGAAGTTGTGGTTCAGATTCAGAGAGCAGAGCACACAGTGGGCCAGATATTTGAGGAGATCTTATTGTGGGAAGGTGGATCCAGGTGTGGTGACTCTGAGGAGAAATGCTTCCCCCAGTTGGCGCAGGATGATTCAGACCAGAGGTGTGGCAGAGGGACAGATTGGATGGATAATTGGGAAGGGGCACCTTAGCTTTTGGCACGACACGTGAATGGAGAGGGGACCGTTGTCAGAGTGGTGTACAGTGCAGGGGCCTCCAGATGTCAGAGTGGACCGGTTCTTAGTAGGTGGCAGCTGGAGTCAGGAGCTACTTCAGAGGGTGGTGCCCTCCTCAGTGGTGTTGGAGGTGACAGAGGTTCAGCTGAGGCCTGAGGAGGAGGATGTTATGCTGTGGCGACCCACCAGAGATGGGAGATTTACTACGAGATCGGCTTGGGAGGCCTATAGGACTGCGCACCAGAGGGAGGAGGTAGCGACTGTGATCTGGAGCAGACTTCTCCTCCCTAACATTTCTGTGTTCATTTGGAGGTTTTTTAGGAGACGACTGCCAGTGGATGAGATTTTACAGGAGCGTGGGATATGCTTAGTGTCCCGATGTCAGTGCTGTGAGGCAGAGGAGTCTTGGGAGCATTTGTTCTATGGGAGCCCGGTGGCAGGGGAGGTCTGGGGATACTTTGGACAGTTATTTGGGGTTGGCAGCTGGAGAGTGAGGGAGAGTTGGAGAGTAGGCACAGCTTGGAGAAGCACTGGTTCGGTGAGGGAGATCATCCTCCTATTGATTTGTTGGTTCTTGTGGACGGCCAGGAACGACTCCAAGCACCGGGGTCTGAGGCCAGAGCGGCAGAAGATTGTCAGACAGATCACACAGTATTTGAGGGTCGGGATGGAATCTGGTATCATCAAGCCCAGGCATTGGAGGGGATCTATCTCGGTAGCTCAGGCTATGGTGATCCAGGTGAGGATACGGACATTACACACGATCTCAGTAGTACACTGGAGGAGGCCTGCTGCTGGAGGTTTCAAGCTCAACACAGATGGGAGTTCTAGAGGAAACCCAGGTGAGTCTTCTTACGGCGCTATTGTTCGAGATCATAGTGGACAGGTGATGGTGACTAGGCAGGGAGTCCTTGGAGAGGGCTCCAATATCAGAGCGGAGCTTATTGCGATCCTGAGAGGCTTGGAGTTGTGTGTAGAGAGGCAGCTATCCCCTATTTGGCTGGAGTCTGATTCCCAGGTGGCACTGCAAATCATCAGGTCGACTGGTATTTCCTGGGAGCTTCGGGAGGAGATCTTACGGATTAGGAGGCTTGTACGACAGTATGGGGTCAGATGTACACATATATATAGAGAGGGGAACGCTGCTGCAGATTTCCTCGCCAACCAGGCGTATCAGCTGGAGGGAGAGAGGGTGATGGAGGGGCAGGAGATTGATGGTCTGTTGCTGGGCATCTGCAGGATGGACAGAGTGGGCTTGCCGTATATCAGGAGCTCTTGCAAGCCAGGATAGCACGCTTGATGGATGGTGAATAGCTCCACCTTAGAGCTATCTAGCCCGTAGCAAACGGCTGCGGTAAAGGCACTTTAAATCCGTTGATGGCTGTGGCTTTGCCTAAAAGCCAGAAAGGGTGACTAGACCCACCTATGGTCTAGCTAGCCCGCAGCAAACGGCTGTGGTAAAGGCATCCCAAATCCGTTGATAGCTGTGGCTTTGCTAAAAAGCCAAATAGGGTGAGTAGGTCCACCATTGGCCTACCTAGTCCGTAGCAAACGGCTGCGGTAAGGACACGCTAAATCCGTTGATGGCTGGTCACTTGCCAAAAGTGAACATCGGGTGCGATGAAGGACTTTCTGGGAGCAGGAAGGGCCAAGGCATGGGCACATCAGTGGTGATCGACTAAGAGGGTTGACTTCAATATTTGGGCTGGTGAATGGGTTAGCGTTTCTTTCCTTGGCTTTGAATGGTGCAATGGTTTATTATCAATGTTCCTATCAGTTTACATATATATGCCAAATGATACTGTAATGTAATAATGGACTGCTGTAAAGGGGGTTTTGGGCCTTCTTTTTCTGCGTGCCAAGTGTGCCAAGGGGGAGGGTTACAGGTGATCGGGAGCACTAGTAGGGAGCATAATGTCAAATTTTAATTGAAAGATATATGAAGAGGAGGCTCCATAAAATCCAAAGCCTTCATATACTAGATCTGTACTGGATTACGGATTACTAGGTGCTGATATTGGTGCTTCAATACTGCTGTGCGAATCAAGCTGAATTGAGGGTGTCCAAGTCATTTCTGAAGTGTCGAGCTATGTGGAACAACATTTGAAAATGGGGCAACGGAAATGGTGGATCTTGTGAAAGGAAGATAAGAATTTCGTGTGCCTTTCAAGAAGGGCAAGCTGGTTCCTGTTGTGTGCCATGCGTGCCAAAAGGAAGTTGCAGATCAGATGAGCAAGGGAGCTGAAGGTTTAAGTGAAACTGAAAGCTGATTTCAATACCTCATTTTCTGATGCTGAGGTTGGCTTCGGTCAGCTGTTGTTTGGAGCTGGGGCTTCTGCCTTGCTCGGTCGGCCTGTAATGGAGGTGGCAGCAATTCAGCTATTTATGCTATCAGAGTTCAGAAAGGGACCAGGATTTCGTTTTGGGTGTATGGATTAAACTGAATCAGAAATGAAACAGGTGAATTCTGACAAATGCTTTTGTGCTGCTGGTGGTGCTAAACAGATGTGCAGATTGCAAGTATTTGGTGCCAAGCGGTTTAGCATCTAAGTAAATTGCTTTACCGGATTAGTGGATCGGAGAGGAATGCAGAAGGGCATAATAACCTGTAGCTGAAAGACTCTCAGCTGGGGAGGCAGGAATCAGGTAATGAAACGGGAATAAATGAGGAAGGGCAGATTCTTAGGCGTGCCAAACGTGCCAACCAACATTGCCTCATGTATCTGTGCGCTGACTACATTAGTTTTGTTGTACTAAAGCCTGATCATTGGTGCTGGAACTGAAGGATGCTCTCAAAAGTGCGTGCCAAGTGCGTGCCAAGTGCGTGCCAAAGGTGTCAAAGGACTCTCAAGCTGATATGCAGCTTTCAGAGAGTTTCTGAAATTTTCAGAAATGGGTCTCAGGGTGCCAATCGTGCCAAGTGGAAATTATGTAGTAATGGGATAGTGCTCGGGCTGAGAATTGCGTTTTCTGGTGTTGGTTTGCTGCAACCTGCTTGGCCAGTAATGGAGACAATCGATTGCTGTGCAGAGTCTGCAGAAATGGGGTTTGGTTATTTCTGGAGTGTATAAGAATTCTGAAGTTGCTTTGTCCCGTTGCGTGCCAAGAGTGCCAAAGGAATTTGGTGAGCAAAACAATCAGATGAGCAAGGGCGGAAACATGCTGTTTCAATTCTCTTTTAAAATGAATTGGAAGTGACAAGAATTAGCAGAAAGGTTAGGAAGAACTGAAACCGTTCCAACCCTTGGATGTTGACTGCTTTTTGGATCACTGCTTGCGGAACTTTTGTGACATACGGTGTTAGATGTGCAGTCGGTGAGAAATTACAGAAAACAGATGGATTTCTTTGCAGTGGATCGATTTGTCTCAGAGATTTGGAAAAGGTTCATTTGCAGAGGAGACACGAGCTGTGTGATTTGCAGAAGTTACTGCCGCGGATAACTGAAGTTGTGCCAATTAATTTTTTGCTGTCTGAATTGGCTCGGTTCATTGATTTTGCTGCACCGAATCCGGATCAGATTAATTTGAACAGCAGCTTGCACCCAGCTATCTCCGAGGGAGATAGTGTCCCTCAGTTATCGAAGGTGACAGTTATTATCTTGGCATGTTGCTTCATGTGCAGGTGGCAGGGCCTATATTTGGACACGGGATCTGATGCCGAGACAAGGAGCTTTTGGGAGTTAGCAGCTTGGTTTCGAGCGTGCCAAACGTGCCAAACAGATGGCACAGTCTGCCACTTCTAAGCGCGTTCGGAGAAGCTGCTGTCCTTGGATCTGACAATGAACAACAAGTAAGCAGACACTTGAAGATACATTAGGCTGGCTGTGGTTTCTAAGGTGAAACGAGTCAATTGATATTGACCTTGGAAGTTTGAGCAATCGACTTGGATGCCTCAAAACTGGTGTGGAAGGATGGGGCACATGGAGGATTTCGAAGCAACCTTAGGCTTCAAAGTTTTGTTTCAAGATGACTCAATTGATGGACACGAGAGGTAGATAAATATTGATGCGCAGTGATGAGCAATAAAAAGCTGGTGGCTAGTTGTACAGGATTCAAATAAAAGGAGGAAGTTGAAGGCTGATTGGAAGAAAACGGATGCTGCGAGAGAATAAGTATCACACTAGTTTTTGAATTTAGTAACACCGACCGATACTTGTATAGATTCATTTAAACAGTCGGTGTTTAGATTTGTCTTTATTTTACCTGTAAATCATTTAAGGATGCTGTAATTCTATACTAGAAGGTTCGGACTGGTCCACCTTCTAATATGGATTTTCTTTTCAGGAATAAAATATTCCTTTTATCAAAAAAAAAAAACCCCATAGAAGCAAGCCAGTCTGTAATAATATGCCCAAAAGGCATATGAATGGTACCATGCACAGGCTGAGTGAAATGGATAATGGAATGAAATATGTTTAGAGGGAGGGATATTAACATCTAGACCCTGGTGAAGAGCATAGGTCAGAAAAAGCTGAGAGGTCGGACGGTCGCTAAGGCGCGAGACACAATAGGCAAAAGACAGTTGATTACGACCTTATAAAGGGCATAATCGATAGCGGAAAGCTCAAGAGCAGGAAACGTGGTAAGATTGGCCTAGGGGCCATCTAGACGCGGACGACGAAAGAAATGTTGATACATCGAGTCAATGGAAATATGCTCAAACGGCGGAGGTAGAAGCTCAGGAAGTGTAGGAAAGAAAACAAAGCTATTGTTAGAGGGACGGCACTGGAGGAACTCAGAAAGAGCTGTATAATTAAAATCCAAATTTTGTTTGGCTACCCGAGTTTTATAATTCACACCATCCATGGTGTTTAGGTTGCTGTAGAACTCGGAAACCAACCCAATATTGACCCCTCGCTCACAATAGATAATAGACTCGAGTTTATAGGTTTCAAGGATCTGAAACACTGTGAAACAATGATCATGAAAGTATTGTCGGTCAATGGATCTAGGAGCAATCAATTTGAACACATGTTGACCAAATGCCTTTTGATAGGCGGCATTCAGAAACCGAGCATCCGTAGGGGGTTTAGGACGAGAAGACCCGGCACCCGTCTCATCCGCTCTTTGTTTCTTCCTATGATGACCAAAGATAACCAATAGATGAATGCAATGGTAAAAGATATGGACAGGTTGGGAGTGTAGGGTAAATTTAGTGAGGTTATGGGTTAGGGTAAGTGATGCACAAGATGAAATGACGAATATATGCAATGGATGGAAGACCGGGTAACCAACAGAACACAAAAAATTTGATTAGACAAGAGCAAATACATCAAATAGGTCAAGAAAAGATGAAAAAAATAAGTGTAGAGGTTTACTTTGGCGCCATTGACTAAGGAAAATGCTGGAACAGGTGAGGAAGTAGCGCTCAAAAGCTCCCAGCAGCTGCGTGTCACGTGAAAGAGGAGAACGGAGCGCCTGTGAGTTACGGCGTCGAGAGGACACACTGAGGGAGTCGCGTGTGGGATGCTAGGGCTTTAGGAGAGGGCACGCCAGTGAGTTGCGGCTGCGAATCGCGTGAGGGACGCTAGGGCTTGAGAGTAGAGTGGGCAGCGAAGGAGGAAGAGCAAGACCGCTAGGGTTTTAGATTTGGAGCACGCGAAGAGAAAGTGCGGGAGAGTTCGGGACGGCGGGTGGGTTTTAGGGCAAAACGCGAGTGACAGGACATATTAGGTGGAGCGCGTTAATGGCCGTAATCGATTGAGGAATCGATTATGCCTTGTTGAATCGATCCATATGATCGATCATAGGAGCGTGTAATCGATCGGCCGATCGATTATAAGAATCGATCAACCAATCGATTACGAGAGTGCGTAATCGATTAACCGATCGATTCGACCTGTATTAATCGATCGTCGTGGGTAATCGATTAGCCGATCGATTCGAACTGGATTAATTGATCCACTGATCGATTAAGAAGCAATCTGTGCCCGAGAAAAACTGCTTGAATCAATTAGGGAATCGATTCAGAGGGTTTCTGCTGAATGATGCAGACCCACCAATCGATTGATAACTGAAAGCAATCGATTGGTAACTGGAATAACTGATACATAGCTAAAACATACTCAATTTGTGGCATTTCGAGTTCCTAAGGGGTCAAGCACGATCATATAATCTCCAACAACATGGATATTGGGTTAGTTCATTAAAATATCCAATCACGATCTTCGGACTAAGTACACATTAATGGCGTACTAGTCTTCCCCATGATTGGTCAAGTGAATGATTTATGAGGAATTTGCATCTACTTGCTCAAAGTAATACATCATAACAAGTATTATGAACAAGAGGATGAACCCTAACATCTCACTCCCATCTACAAAGGCACAAGCAAGGAAAGTTCTAGGTTCTTGTGAGATGCATATTAAGGCAAGTGAGTTGAATATCTTGAAATGATCATGGAGGACTATTCAATATGACACATTCCTAATTCTCTTCGCAAGTAGCTAAATTCAGATTCCGGAAGAGGTTTGGTGAAAAGATCCGCAAGATTTGATTTTGACTCAACATATTTTAGAACAATATCCCCATTAGATACATGATCTAGAATAAAATGATGTTTAACCTCAATGTGCTTAGTTCGTGAATGATGAACCGGGTTTTTTTGTCAAGTTTATGGTACTCACATTGTCACAAAGAACTTGCACATTTTTGTAGATGAGTTTATAATATTCCAAGGTATGAGTCATCCATAATAATTGTGACACACATTCACCCATAGCTATATATTCGGCTTCGGTTGTGGAGAGTGCTACACAATGTTGTTTTCTACTCGACCAACTCACCAAGGAAGATCCCAAAAATTGGCATCCACCACTAGTACTTTTCCGATCCAATTTACATCCGGCATAATCCGAATCGGAATATCCTACAAGATCAAACGTTTCGGTTCTAGGGTACCACAAACCCACCCATTGAGTCCCTTTAAGATAGCAAAGGATTCGTTTGATTGCATATAGATGTGACTCCTTAGCACAAGCTTGATACCTTGCACACATACCCACGGCAAAGAATATGTCGGGTCTACTAGCCGTGAGATAGAGGTGACTACCTATGGCACTACGATACATTTTAGAGTCAACTTCTTTACCTTCAATATCATTGTCTAACTTGGTGTTAGTTGCCATAGGGGTAGATATTTCTTTGGCACTCTCCATTCCAAATTTCTTAATGATTTCTTTTACATATTTGGATTGATGTATATATATGCCATCTTTTGTTTGTTTAATTTGTAAACCCAAGAAAAATGTTAATTCACCAACTAAACTCATTTCAAATTCACTTTCCATGTGATTTATGAATTCATTTAGATAGTCTTTGTTTGTGGATCCACAAATAATGTCATCTATATAGACTTGGGCCACAAAAATATCTTCCCCACTAGTCTTTAAAAATAATGTAGGATCAATTTTTCTTCTATGAAAACCCTTTGACACTAAGAATGTAGACAATCTTTCATACCAAGCACGAGGTGCTTGTTTTAGTCCATACAATGCTTTCTTAAGCTTGTATACATGGTTTGGACATTCTAAATCTTCAAATCCCGGAGGTTGCTCAACATATACTTCTTCTTTGATAAAACCATTTTAAAATACCGATTTTACATCCATTTGATACAACTTAAATCCTTTATGAGCGGCAAATGCCAACATCATCCTAATAGACTCTAACCGAGCTATCGGTGCATAAGTTTCATCATAGTCTAATCTTTCGACTTGATTAAAACCTCTAGCAACCAATCTAGCTTTATTTCTCACAACCATTCCTTTTTCATCAAGTTTGTTCCTAAAGACCCATTTCGTATCAATGATTGATTTACATTTGGTTCTAGGAACTAACTCCCAAACTTGACTTCTCTCAAATTGAGACAACTCATCTTGCATTGCCAAAATCCAATCGGGATCAAGCAACGCATCACTTACGGCTTTTGGCTCAATTTGTGAGATTAGAGCCACTTGACTCCCTTCATTCCGAAAATAAGATCGAGTCCGTACCCCATGGGTAATGCCACCCACGACTTGCTCCAAGGGATGGTTTGCACTTGTCCTTGTGTGTCTTGGTTCTTGAGTTGTAGTGATTATATTCTCAAGTGGTAACTCCACCACACCTTCCGTTTCACTCTCTTCTTTCTCAAGATTATTTTCCTCCTCTAATGTCAATTTCTCTAACTCAAATTGTACTTCCTCCTCTATTGCATTATTTGAACTCGAGCTTGGATTTTCTTCAAAAACCACATTTAGAGACTCTTCAACTATTTTGGATCTCTTATTATAAACTCTATAGGCTTTGCTATGAGCGGAATACCCTACAAGAATACCTTCATCCTCCTTGGCGGAAAATTTTCCTAAGTGATCTTTGGTGTTTAAAATATATACTTTACATCCAAACACTCTAAGATGTTTTATTGTAGGAGGTTTACCAAACCACAATTCATGAGGGGTTTTGTTCAAAAACGTATATATTAAAGTCCTATTTTGCACATAACATGCCGTATTAATTGCTTCGGCCCATAGATAACTATGAAGTGAATATTCATTTAACATGCTCCTAGCGGCCTCTTGTAAAACTCTATTCTTCCTCTCCACCACCCCATTTTGTTGTGGTGTTCTAGGGGTAGAGAATTCATGCTTATATCCATTTTGTGAGCAAAATTTTTTAAATCTTTCATTTTCAAACTCACCTCCATGATCGCTTCTTAATCTATTGATTTTCAAATTTTTCTCATTTTCTACTCTTTTACAAAAAGCAATCAAAGTTTCTAAGGTATGATCCTTATGCTTTAAGAAAAACACCCAAGTGTATCTAGTGAAGTCATCTATCACAACTAAACAATATCTACTATCGTTCAAGGAAACATGCTTGCTACTATCAAACAAATCCATATGCAATAATTCCAATGCTATAGACATACTTAAGTTCATTTTACCTTTGTGGGTAGCCTTGGTTTGCTTACCCATTTGACATGCATCACATAGTTTGTCCTTTTGAAACTTCAATTTTGGCAATCCTTGCACCAACTCATTCTTTGATAGTCTCTTGATGTGTCTCATGTTGGTGTGAGCAAGTCTCCGATGCCAAAGCCAAGTCTCTTCCTCTTTAGACATGAAACACTTAGCAAACACATTAGTAGTACCAAATAGTTCAACTTGATAAATGTTTTCCTTTCTATGGCCAATAAGCATGATAGTGTTTAGTTCACTATATTTAATTAGACATTGAGATGAGTCAAACTCAACTCTATATCCCGAGTCACATAGTTGACTAACACTTAATAATATCATGTCCAAATATTTTGAGCTAGAAGTAAATTTTTCCAAAGCATTTCTAAGACCCTCTACTTGCAATTTCAATGATGCATTTTCCTTTTTAAGATCACCACCTCTAGAATTTGCAACTTCATGATGTGTACATGCTTCACATGGCATAGTATCATTTTCAAGTAATTTCATCTTAGTTTGCAGTTCTTTGACTTTGACTTTTGATCTAGATAAAGCATTTGTCAAACATGCAATAGTAGCATAGAGTTTATCTAATTTAGGAGAAGTTACCTCATCCTCACTAGATGATGACTCGCTTGAAGACTCAACTTCATGCATCTTCATGATTTTTCTCATCTTCACTACTTTCAACATCATTCAAAGCCATGAGAGCCACATGTCTTGAAGTCTTTCTCCCAATTTCTTCATCTGATGAACTAGATGAAGTATCATCCCATGTAGCTTTCAAAGCCTTCTTTTTCTTTGTCTTATCATCCTTTCTTTTTAGCTCAGGACAATCGGCTTTGATATGACCCTTTTTACTGCACTCAAAATAAATTGTATCAGTCTTTGCTTTTGATTTAGCTTGAGACTTACCCTTTTTCTTGTCATCAAGGAACATCTTCTTGACATCCTTCTTGTTGAACTTTCTAGATCGCCTCATCATCTTCCGGACAAAATTTGCCATTTCACTTGATGATAGCTCCTCATCGCTATCACTATCACTATCTTGCTAGGACTCGGATGAGGAGGATTCTTCCTTCTTCTCCTTCTTCTTTTCTTTATTTTTCTTCTTGCTTCTTTCACCAGCAACCAAAGCTATACCTTTCCCTTTATGACTTATATTAGCTTGTTCATTCAATTCTAGTTCACAAAATATTTCATGTAACTTGACAATTGATAAATCCCTTAAAACCTTATAAGCATCAACCATTGATGACCATAAGGTGTTTCTTGGGAAGGATTTTAGTGCATACCTGATGAGATCCCGGTTTTCCACACTTTCTCCAACCGAGTGAAGGCCATTGAGAAGCTCCTTAAACCTTCCATGTAACTGACTTACGGTTTCTCCTTCCTTCATCACAAAATTTTGCAATTGATTTATAAGAAGGTCCCTTTTGGCAATTCTTGAATATTTTGTTCCTTCATTTAGCTCAATTAGCTTATCCCACAACTCTTTGGCACTCTTAAATGGACCGACTTTGTTTAGTTGTTCCAAGCTCAATCCACATTGAAGAGTTACCGTAGCTTTAGCATTTGCTTGCGCCTTCATCTTTTGCTCAGTCGTCCACTTGGATGATTCCAAAATTTTTCCATCTTGTGTCGGCGCAACAAAACCCTCCGTAACCGAAAACCAATTGTCGATTTCAGTCATGAGATAATTTTTCATGCGACTCTTCCAATATGCGAAGTTGTTCCCTTCATAGTAAGGTGGTCGAGTAGTGCTGTGGCCCTCTTTCAAAGACATCCTCGTAGCTCAAACACTTGCTTCTTTGGGTGTGAGTCCTCCGAAGCGACCCGGCTCTGATACCACTTGTTGGGGATCGGTAGAGCTAGAGGAGGGGGGGGGGGGGTGAATAGCTCGCTTTTGTTGATTCTTTTTCCTCCAAGCAGAAATCAAAGTCTACACACCACCAAATCCAATGCTAACACTTGTATTTACTTGGTCTCCACCTCCTTGAGGTGACTAATCCAAGGGTCCACACCAGTGATCACAGATTTCACTATCAAACCTCCTTCTCGGAACAACCCCGAGGGTGGAGAAACCCTTTTACAACACCCTTGAAAACTTTCACAAAGAACAACACAAGGAAGAAGAAGAGAAAGAAATATTACACAATAGGCTTGCTTCTCCTTCCTTTGATTTCTTGATGAAGATGTTGGAAACTCAAGCTTGAGCAAAGAAGTTGAAGCACCAAAACCCTAGCTCAAATCGCAATGGAACAGTAGTCACGTTTGTGCTTGATTTTCCGCTTATAACGGTCTTCTTTGCTTCCTGAATCGATTGGTGAGAACCCCCAATCGATTACCAAGTAGCCGTTGAGCAGCATGGATGTTGGATGAACGGCTAGGATTACGCCATTTGAACTTGAATCGATTGGCTGATCGATTAGCATCCTGAATCGATTACATGATCAATTATCGAGCGCTCTGTCGTGCACAGAACAGCTTGTAATTGATTCACCAATCGATTACAGGGTTTCTGAATCGATTGAGTGATCGATTACCGAGCGTTCTGTCACGCACAGAACAGCTTGTAATCAATTTACCAATCGATTACAGGGTTTCTGAATCGATTGAGTGATCGATTACCGAGCGTTCTGTCTGCGGACAGAATCATTCATAATCGATTCCGTAATCGATTACAGAACCTCCTGTTTCCACACAGAGTCAGCCTGAATCGATTCACCAATCGATTAGTCATCTTCTAATCGATTGGTGGATCGATTGATATGCCCAACTCGCCTGCAGTTCACAGCTGAATCGATTGAAGACCTTCCAATGGATCCAATTACCTTGTGCCAGTGAAACCTCTCGTTTCCTGGACTTCACGCCTGGAGCCTCCCAGCTCCGGGTCTTCATGCCAAGAGTTCCGTCCCCGACCATCCCTTGGACTTCTTGCCTGGAGCTTCCTCAACTCCGGGTCTTCATGCCAAGAATTCGGTCCTTGACCATTCCTTGGACTTCTTGCATTACTGCACACTAAATCTCAATGTTAGATCTAATGTATTAGCTTAAACTTAAATAACCGTCAATCATCGAAACCTCTCATTTAGGGCATGATTGCATCTACAGAAGGGTGGCCGGCGGGTGGAGTGGATTGTCTTCTTCCTTGAGGCATTAGTGCCAAGAGCTCAGAAGAAGTGAGGAGAAGACTTCATCTTCCTTGTGAGTTTGTTGCCACAAGATAGGAAGAACAAGGAGAGTTTAGGTAGGGTGGTGGTAAGGGAGAAGAGCTCTTCTTCTTCTCCACTTCATTTTCTTCTTCTTGAAGGTGTACCGGCGGTGAAAACCCTAGCCTTAGGGTATTAGTTGGCGCAAAAGAAAGGAGAAGAAGGAGGATTAATTGATGGCCTTCGGTGATTCCACGTCTTGGCAGCTTGTCACCCACACGACGTCCAAGAGGGGGCGGTCATACGGTAGAAGACTATGAGGTAAAAGACGAGGTATATCTGTTCTTTGGCTCCTTCGTTGTTCTTGTTATTTTATGATTGTTTTTATCATTGCATATTAATTATTATCATAGTTTAATTAATTGTTAATTAATATTGATAATTAATTATGTCATGGACCCCGATAATAAACACAAAGATTGGCGATCCATTCTTCGCCTTTTCCGCGGTCGATTGATTCGGAAAGTTACAAGGCCTTACCTTTGGTTTTGGCTAAGTTGTGACTTGAATCAATTGATACAACGACGAGACAGTCGTTTGGGAGACCGGTCTCTATTCGAATTAAATTTTTAATCCATAGACATAGAGAGGTCTCTCATGTTCGACCCCGTGGTTGCTTAGGAAACCCGCCAAGCCATACCTCGGGTATACAACCCCAACACTTGGGAGCTTCCGGGCGCCTAGGAGTGGTCCCAGGCTACAGTTTGCTTTCCGCTTTACTTTTGCTCTCCTTTCTTGCCTCTAGCTTCAAATTCCTACAAGACAAGCAAACACACAAAGCAGACAAACATCCTAAGCCCAACTTTTTTAAGTCTACTTGACTTACTAGGCTTTGCTTGGAGTCAACTGTAACGACCCGGAAAATTCTCTTAATATTTTCTTAAAATATTAAGCATGTTTAAATAATTTTCCAAGGGACCTAGAAATATTAAGGAGAACTTTGGCCTAGAAAATCCATGTTTTCTCATTTAAATTGAGAAAACTAAGTACTAATGGGCTTTATGTGGGCTTTTTAGTACCATGATTATAGGTGGATTTCGGTAATAATTGGTGTAAATATAAAAAGGATTTAATTAGGCATCTTAGCATGATTATGGGTAAGTCTTAACCTAATTTTTCTATTTTAACGGAGAAATTAGGTACTAATGAGCTTTAAATGGGCTCCAAAAATGGGTATTAATTAGGTAAAATTAATATAAATTAGGTAAAATTAATATAAATATAAAAGAATTTTATTTAGGAATATTAGCATAATTATGGGTGATTTTAGGGGGATTTTCGGAATTTAGGAAATAAAAATAATAAAATAAATGAAATAAAAATAAAATAAAAATAAAGGTGCATGAGCCAAGGATTGAACGTTAGACCTCTTGTACAACCATGTAAGCCTTAACCAACTCACCTAGCAAGGAATTTCTATGAGGAAATAAAGTGGATATAAGTTAAGATTAAAAAGAAGATGAAGAGTCATGGAGAGACTCTTCATTTACCTCTTTAATGGATGATAAATAGGGGGGTTTGGGAGTTTCTTTTTCTCTTCTTTCAATTGCATTTCCTCCTCTCTTCCTCCCTCATTCCAGCCAACCACTCCTAGAGGGTTTTCCCCTTGGAAAAACTTCACATCTCCAAGATCTAGGTTCCTTCCAAGACAACAAGGGCAAGGAGGGATCAAGGGTCAAGAGTTCTACAAGTTCTTTCTCTTTTAAGGTCTAAAAATAAAGAAATCCCAAAGTAAGACTCCCTCACCTGTGGTATAATAGTTCCTTATGATTTCCATGATTTTTAGCATGATATATTGGTTAGTTTTTGGATTTGATGTTGAAAGGAAGAAAAACCAAGAACCTTAAGTTTAAGGGTTTCGGCCACCATGATTTAAAGGTCTAAAATTATGCTAAAAATCATGATAATGTTTTTTAATGTTCCCTTATGATGTTTAGAGGTTAAGTATAATTTTTGGGAATTTTTGGAGTACCCTAGGACACCCTAGGGTTTCGGCCAACATGAAAGAAACAAAACTAAGAACCCTAAGTTTAAGGGTTTCGGCCACCATGATTTAAAGGTCTATAATTATGCCAAAAATCTTGATAATGTTATTTAATGTTCCCTTATGATGTGTAGAGGTTAAGTATAATTTTTGGAAATTTTTGAATTACCCTAGAGACCCTATAAGTTTCGGCCAACCTCAAGGACCCAAAGGTTAGGGTTGAGTCCTAAACTTCAAGTATATATTTTTATGTGTTGTCATGATATAAGGGTGATGGAGGGTGATTATGTGAATTTTCACATGGCCTAGAGACCCTATAAGTTTCGGCCAAGAAGGGTTAATAGGGTAAAAGTTATGATTTATTTCAAGTAAGGGCTCCAATGGCTCTATGGTAAGATGTGATTAATGTTTAATGATTGATTGGGGATTTTAATGGAATTTTTCCACACCCCCATGGCCTTATAAGTTTCGGCCAGCCCTAGGAAAGTGGCCTAAAGGTTAGGGTTAACCCTAATCATGAGCCCCAAGGACTTCCTATGGTCTTATAAATAATGTATGGTAGTTCCTTTACCTTATGCTATGTTACATGTTTATGGAATTGATGGAACTCCACCTTAGAAGTTTCGGCCAAGCCTTGAATCTAGGGTTTGGGGTGGAGTTAGGGTTCAAAGAATGATGGTTCATGGTTACCATAAAGTATCTATATGTATAGGATCAAGCATGTGGTAGAAATCATGTTAACTATAACCCTAAGGTTTAAGGACCATGTTTATGTTTCATGTTTAGGTTATGATGGGATGCCATGCTTAATAGGGTTATTATGAATGTTAATGTTGTAGGCCATGTATTGGAATGGTAGGTAGAATGTTATGGAAATCCTACCTATGTATGTTTATGTGATGTAGGGAACCATGCTAAGTTATATGCTCACGTTATGTTAAGAACCATGTTAAGTTATTGTGTATGTTCATGATATGAATGATGCCATGATAAGTATGATAGGTTTATGTTCATGATATGAATGATATGCCATGTTTTATGAATAATATGCATGTATGCCATGTCTTATGAATGATACGTATGTATGTCATGTTTTATGAATAAGATGTATGTATGCCATGTCTTATGAATGAGGTTAAAGTACATGCCTTTAAGGCATAACGATGATGTTAAGTATGATGAATGAATGATGATGAATGACAAGTATGATGAATGAAAGATGATGCTTATGTCTTTAAGGCATAAGTATGCTAAACGGCACGGTCGATGGTTGACGGTACGATGGTCAAGAGGACCGGTAAATGGGCCGATAGACGGGCCGAGCCGTAACAAGTTATGCTATGTTAAAGATGCCATGAATGTCTTATGAATGATGAAACATGAAAAGTATTTTACTTTATGTATGGGCTTGTACCGTACCGAAGTATGGGTCCAAGGGATGGGCACCTTAAGAACGCCCCGGTTTTGGACTACCGAAGCTGTCCACGGTTCTGGCACTACCGAAGCTGTGCAACAGGGATGGGCACCTTAAGAACGTCTCGGTTCGGGGACTACCGACTATGCTGTCCTTACCCTAGTAGGTCGGGGCTCGCGACCTCGGACTTGCTAGGGATGCGCGCTATGATGTATGTATGTGGTACAAGCCGGGGACCCCAAATGATGTTATGATGATTATGTTTAAGCATTTAAAAGTATGTTTTTAAAAGTTAAGCATCCTTATGTATATGCATTCCACTCATGCATCCATTCATGTTATGCATTATGCTATGTTGATAAGATTTTATGCTTACGTTTCATGTTAAGAAGTATGCATGAGAATGAATGATCTATGCCATGATTATGTTAAGAAGATGTTCATATGCTATGATATGTATTATGCCATGCTTAGAATGTTCACTATGTTTATGATTATGCCATGTATTATGCCATGCTTAGAATGTTCACTATGTTTATGTTTATGCCATGTATTATGCCATGCTTAGAATGTTCACTATGTTTATGATTATGCCATGTATTATGCCATGCTTAGAATGTTCACTATGTTTATGTTTATGCCATGTATCATGCCATGCTTAGAATGTTCACTATGTTTATGTTTATGCCATGTATCATGCCATGCTTAGAATGTTCACTATGTTTATGTTTATGCCATGTATTATGCCATGCTTAGAATGTTCACTATGTTTATGTTTATGCCATGTATCATGCCATGCTTAGAATGTTTACTATGTTTATGTTTATCCCATGTATCATGCCATGTTTAGAATGTTTACTATGTTTATGTTCATGCCATGCTATGTATACGATAAGTGATGTAAGATGTTATGTTCGAAAGAGCACCAAGTATGTTAATGTTTCATGTGCTTATTATGAGATGATGAAAGATGAATGGTTTTTGTGAGTAGGAAAGAGTCTTACTAAGCCTGTGTGCTTATAGTCTTATTTCCTTATACCGCAGATCATTCAAGGGGACAATGATGGAAGCAGCAGGAGGGCAAAAACGCATGTGTGTAGTAGTGACTTGGCCCAGGAAACTATATGTTTACTGTTTATGCTAGAACTTCACCTCGGTTACTTATATGTTTGAATAATGACTTCTGGAACCTTATGATATGATGTTATGTATGACATGATATGATGCTTAAGTTCAAAGTTAATATGCTAAGGTTCCCATGTCATTAAATTAAGAATGGTAATAGGGCATGTATAAGTTAAAGTTATTCCGCTGCCTTATGATGTCTACATGCCCTAAGCATGTTAACGTAACGCCGCTTATGAAAAAAAAAAGCAGGCGTTACATCAACTCTCCAAGACTTTACTACCTAAGGTCAACTCCTTAGGGTTTCCCATTGCCTAGCTCCACTCATTAGGAATTTACCTTCACTACAAGAATTTTTGGATTCAACAACACCCAATAGACAACGGTGTTTTGAAAAACCATTGTCTTTTTTCATTTAACAATGGTTTTATTAAAAACCGTCGTAGTTGATAAATTTTTTGCGGAAAAAGACAACTATTTTAAAAAACCGTTGTCTTATGTATGTCAAAGACAACGATTTTTTAAAACTGATGTCTATTTTCTTGGTTTTTGAGCCTACGACAACGGGTTTTAATTAACCGTTATCTATTTGTGTTGCTTACATGGTAATACACAACAATGAGCGAGCGAAAGCGAAAACGAAAACGCACGTCGTTTACACTGTAATTAGTAATATATATTTTAGATAACACATGGTACCTCCCCTTAATTCATTCTCTTAATTCGCCGCAGCGAGCGACAACGCCGAACCCTAAGACACCTCAAACTTCCTTGCCATCTTTTCCTTTTTCTCCTTTTTCTTCTTCTTCCTTTCCGCGTTCTACTCTGTCGAGCCACCGACGGTGGTGCGGCGGACAGGAAGGCGACCGCCGTTCTCATCTTCGAACTCAAGTTCCCTCTCGCTCACTCTTCGCTCCCTTTACCCTCTTCTCTTCCACTCACGCTCGTTGGATCCATCAGTTGAATCCTCTGTCATTGAGCCCGAAACTTAGATTTCACCTCTTTTTACCTGGCAGCGTTCCACCCTTAATCACCAGCACTTTTACCCCCTTTTTCTCGAGGGTCTCGTTTCCAGTTTACTGTGCTCTATTGACGGCTCGAAGTCTTCATCTCATGATGATTTCTGACTCGCCGCGAAACCCTAACATTTCTATTTCTAAGCTTTTCGATTATTAAAAATGAAATCCTTCGACTACATTCCCTTTTCGAACAATCCATCCTCTAAAAATTAATGTGTGTTCATAACGTGCAAGCCAATAAAAGTATAAAATATCTTGTTCATCTTTGAATCGTGATGCATAGTATTTTCCCCCTTGTTGAAGTGTTCTTTGATACCCAATTATGTTTCTCATACAGGACCTCTTGTTTGGTAAAAACTTGGTGCTAGAATATGGTCCCTGATAACTTCATTGGCCATGAATCATCATATGCGAATAACAGTAATGGCGATCTCAGAGGATTAGATAATTTTCTTGTATATAATTTTTGTTTCTACTTGAATCTCATGTCGTCAATAAGTGATTATAACATTTTATCTCAAGTATCATCTGTGAAAATCTTCAGTTGTCATTCTTCTAGTTACAAATATAAATAATTAACTTGTTGATCACCTTTCCTACTCTTTTTTTATGAAAATAATAATGTTCTTTGAGGCATTTCTTTTGCTAGTCAATAGGAGACTTGATGAATGGGTTAAACTTGAGCAACTTGATCTTGACACTGTGGAGACTGATGTTGATGAGAAAGTGGAAGACAAGGTACTTCTCATAGTTTCCATTGTAGATAAGTATACTCTGTAAATATTTGTTTCCTTGAATTTAAGATACTTATTTGGAGGATGACTGTGTATTAAATAAATGTATTATTGATTTTTGTGGATATATACTATTATTCTTGCATGCATATCTAACTGTAGTTCATGAAATATTTATTGTCACAGCCTGTAGCTGAGCAAGTAATGGCAGCAGTAATAGTTTACTTATACACTGTTCCAATATCTGGTTTGTTAGGTTGCTCTAACACACCCTTATGTTGGAAGTTCTTTTACTCGAAATTGTTTTCACAAATTTTTCTACACAATCCTTTCCAGGCAATAAGTTTGAAAATGACTCGACATCAGAAAAGAAGGATTGATGAAACACATGTTGAGGTACTCTCACTGCATTCCTTTTAGTTAATTTCTAGTTAAAATTGTGCTTTTTTATTTTTAAATCTACACTGAGATATAGGGAACTTGGAAATTTATGCATGTGACCATTTTGTTACACATTCTTCCTATTTTTCTTTTTCCCTTTGTGGGTGTGGCAATCATAGACTAGAACTATGCGTATCTGAAGGTCCAATGTAGTATTTTTAATGGTGCCTTCTTCCACACTTTTGCTACTGTTGATACTTAACATGGCAATGTCTACTCCCAAGAATTGCTATATAGCTATGAAACATTCAATTTCATTTTCTTATTGTGAATTGTTCTGTCAATAAAGTTTAAAATTTATTTATGGATTTAATTGTAAAGTCACCTTTCATTTTTTTAGTATATAAGAGTTTTTGACATAGTATGACGAATGTACAAGAGACAGACAATAACCTTTCTTATGCCAAATATGTGAAAACAGAAAAAGTACCACTTCTTGCTAATTTGATACTTGGATGATGGATTTACTTCAAGTTTCCTTGATTTTCATTATTCATTTACTCAACATGGTCATGAGGAGCTTAATGCTGCTAGTTTACAATAGTAATATTATCTTTATTATCTCAAATAATTAGAAGTTATTTTGTTATCATTTTTTTAATTAATTATGTTTTGTTCTTTAAGATTATATAATTTATGTGTGTTCACAGTTCACAAAAGTGGAGTACTCTCAACAAGAAATTAATGAAGTGCGCTCTGAGGTAGCCGAATGCATACAAGATTATATTTATGAATAGGTATGTACAAGTTCCTTTTCTTATTATTATTTTTCTACTATTTCCAACATATTTGGGCCAAATATTTTATTTTATGCATGACTATTACTTGGAGTTGTATTATCATTTAATCTAACGGTAAAGTTGCCTTAAATCCCTAATGGGGAGTCAAACTTTGCCTTCACTCCCCACATAAGTTTTTGTTTGTTTTTGCTCCCTAATGGAACTGAGTATAAAAGGGTAAAAATTGAGTATACACAAGTGAAAATTCAGTATAAAAGAGTGAAACTTGAGTATAAATGAGTGAAAATTGAGTACATGGTTATTGATGTGGTGGATGTAAACTGCCATACTTAGTTTTCTAACTTTTATACTCAATTTTCTTCAAATAATACTCACTAAACATCACATCAGGGACTGCATGCAAAGAAATGTTTGGGTAGGGATTGCATGCAAAGTTGACTTGGTAAGTGGGGAGTTTAGGAAAATTTACCCTTAATCTAATTTGTTTAATATTAATTTGTTTTATTCTCATTTATTTTGTTGTATTCTCATGACAAGTTCCTTTCTGAGTTTTGATATCATTTATAGCCTTAAATTTTGTTTTAGATTTAATCAGTTGATCTCTTAATAGAAACTTAAGTTGATTTGGTGATTATTTATACCAACAATTTAAATTTCTAGGAAGAGCCTAATCCATAAGCTGATACAAACAATAAGCTATTTATACATTGAGATTTTTTCCCCTTTGCTTTATTGTTTTGGGTTAATTTAAAACATAGCCTGAGGTTAGGTATTTTTATGGTCTACCTTGAATAAAAATAACGAACTAGAGTATAATTTTTATTGTCTGGTATCACTTTTATTTATTGTCTAAACATCCTATTGACTTGCCAACCTCAGTCTTCCCAAAGAAAGTGAGATGCAATTCTCACAAACTAGGTTGATTTATTGTCACATACAGCCTTGTAGACAATACAAAAATGTCCTCCCACATTCTGAATCTTGCATCGAGTGATCACCATTATGCTGTGAGCAAAAAAGAATGTAACAGCTTATCTTAATGCATGTCGATAAGGTATGAATCAATTCTGGAAGGTTTAGCCATATCGTTGACAAAATGTTGCAAACTAAATAGAGATTTTGGTAAAAACAATCAGTAAGTGAGTTTTGTAACATCCTGTATGCCAAAGGCTTCTAATGTAAAAAAGAATTTATATTATTTCAAATATATTGAAGGCAAGGAGATACATCTGAAACAAAATAGCAGGAAATATTTTACAACAAAGCAAGGAAATAAATGCCCATTATACATACTAGAGGTGGAAATATTTTTTCTGCAGCACGGTGTGGTACAGAAAATCCCCCATCAGTGCTTGTATCACTTGCTGTAAGTGTTTTACAAAAGAATTCAGCTTGTTGCTTGTTTTGTTTCAGACCAATTTCAGATGACAACATTGCATCTCTGTCGTACTATAATATAATTGTATCATAATCAAGTAATTATAATGCAAGAAAAAAAACTATAGCAGAAAACAAGGGTAGAAACAACACATAATTACTACAAGTCATCAATCTTAATTTGTTAACAGGCTGAAGAGTCATTTGTGCATAGACCTCATCAGTTTTTGCAGAATTATCTTCTAGAATTTTTTGTTATAATATTTTTAGTTGTGAATGCTCATTTTATATTTCTATTTGTTTTGACAATTCATATCCAAGGAAAGGAATCAGCTTCTGGTGCAAAGCTAAGGGGCGCGGTTGTCTTCATCTGGTTGACTGCACTTGGATGAAGCTACTGGGGATATTTTGATGATGCTTGGACTAATTTTGATGATGTTTGGACATGGTTCTTGATGTATATGATATTTGATGTTATCTCAGTTTGGACTACTACTGGGGATATCTTGATGTATGATATTTGTGCAGTATGATGTATGATATATGATAATATTTTGATGTATGATAGTTTGAAGTGTGTTTGCTCAATATTTTTTAATTGTTTAAATAATTTATTTTTTAAATGGTGTTAGTTTATTTGTTGTTAAATTGTTGGCTGCCTCAACCAAAAGACAATGATTTTTATTTGTTGTCAAACTGTTGTTTAAATCACGCAAAAACAATGATTTAATACTATTGTTAAACTGCTGTCGATCACATTAAAAGCCAACGGTGAAAAACCATTGTCGCACTGTTGTCATAGACTATAAACGACAATGATTTTTAACTGTTATTTTTGAGCACCCCTTTTAACAACACAGCCTTTAACAACAGTGTTTTTAGCCTACGACAACGGTGAACGATCGTTGTTAATAAGCATTTTTCTTGTAGTGCTTACCTGGCTTGACTCACCAGAATTTCATGCCCAACGCATGGTCAAGTCTTCGTGCTCAGTTTCACACACCAGGACTTCGTCCACCTAGCTTCACTCACTAAGACCTAGCTTCACTCACCAAGATTTCGTGCCCGATCCTCGACCAAGACTTCGGTGCCCAACCCTCGGTCAGGATTTTGTCCCCAATTTCCCGAAGCAAGACTTCATGCCCAACTTCACTCACCAAGTCTTCAGTGCCTTGGCAAGAACTTCTTTGTTATTCATCATATCCTTACTAGACTTTTCTCTACCAAATATCAAATCTTGTTTAGCTTAGTCCTTAGTCTAACTGACCAGATTTAGGTTTAGTCACTCTACCAAATATCAAATTCTGTTTGGCTTAACCTTTGGTTAACCTGACCAACCCTGGGTTCTTTGCTAATCACTCTGTCAAACATAAGGTCCTATTGTGCTAACCCTCAAACTGATCAAACCTGAGCTTAACCTACCAAACATCAATTCCTATTTGGCTAACCCTTCGGTTATACTAATCAAACTTGGGTTTACCCTACCAAACATCAAGTCCTGTTTGTCTTAACCCTTAGTTAGGCTGACCAGAGCTTGGTATATTGTCAAACATCAAAACACTAGAGGTTGACTATTCTTGTCTGATGCTTTTTGCACCAACAATATTAGGACGGGTCATACGAAGATGTTCTAAACCCTAACCTCCTATCGGAACATAGTCGCATCAAAAGACGGAGACCCATTATGCAGAGTATGATGAGAGGCAACAACAATAGGTGTGGAGATTGACTTGGAGTCAATCATGTTGTGTTTGGAGAGAAGATCAGTGGCATACTTTTGTTAGGTCAAAAGAAGACCATTTTAGGTTGGGTGAACCTCAACCCCGTAGAGCAAGGAAAGAGTCCCAAGATCCTTAGTCATAAATTTTGCATTAAATTTACATACTATGATAGCAACAAAAGCAGTATCACTACCTATAATGATTAGATCATTAACATAAACAAGAAAATAGAAAACAGTACTATCTCGATGATAAACAAATAAGGAGGTGTCAATCTGGGAGGCGATAAAGCTATGAGAGACCAAGAAGGTGAGAAGCTCCAAGCTTGTAGAATCTACTTTAGGCTATAAAGTGCTTTATGCAGACAACACACATGATTTAGAAATTCAACATTGTGCATACCCAAAGGTTGCGCCATATAAACCTCCTTTGTAAGACGACCATTGAGAAACATATTGGTAACATCAAGTTGACGAAGACACCACTCCTTTGAAAGATGGCAATGCAACCACCCCCGAAAGGGGCATGACCGTGCCATGCCATCTTGTCATATCGCTCACATGGCATGATCGTGTAGATCTACACGGTCGTGCCACGAGGAAGAAGGGGGCTTGCCCCTTGCTATTAAAGGGGGTTCCTCCCTCTTTTTCATGGATCTTTGGTTTGGGGTTTAGCCTCTTTCCTTGGGGAAGGGTTCTTAATGTATCTCCGTNTCAAGTCATCTTGGTCATGGAGACTTATACTTTAACATCTTAAGCAAGCATCTCCAAGGAGGTGTGGACCCAGGATGATTGGGTATGAGCCGAAGTGCCCGAAAATATTTGAACAGCCTACAAAGGATTCACCACTCCTTGCGAGGAGATGTATACCCAGGCCTATCGTCGGATTGTTACTCAAAACCTCTGGCCAGAGTATATCATGTTTAGAGTGCGAGTCTCTTAAATACATGAGAGTAATTAGAAATCCAAAGGACGAGAAAGATACTACTTGGGCTAGGTGTGACGTAGTCAGTCTAGTGGGGACTGACACAAACAGACCATGTCCTGAACCAAGTGGGTATAAGGTGGTGAAGGGAATGGGGCACGATTCATTAGAGCTGCTGAAGGGTTTCAGAATTACTTCTGAGGTCAACCGTTGATCTTTCGATTAATTGGGGGTCATGATGTACTACTAGGTGCCGCTCATGATCGTTCTATAATTAGTTGATTATAGACGGCCAACATAAATCGAAAGCTTATTTAGTCACACGCACTACGAGTAATCCGAGGGATTTAAAACGAGTTGAAAATTAGATTTTCCGATCAAGAGAAATAAGTCGAATCTGAGTTAATCAGAGGCGCAACGGAAACTTAAAATGGCTAAGTCTTTTGAAGGCTTATTGGGCGAATTAAATGAGTTTAATTCGCGATGGATCGGCTTGGTTTGACGGACCAAAGAGGGTGTCCACCCTCTTGGTTTGGCTGGTCATTAAAAGGGGATAAACCAATTTAATTGGTTTAATTAATAAAATAAATCTATCGCGATTTGTTTTATAAATTATGGATAAATAAATTGATATATAAAGAAATTTATATAAAGAGATTTATAAAGAAATTTGTAAAAATTTATTCTTTTTATGGAAATTAAAATTAACCATGAATTGGTTTAATTTTAATTTATAAAATCAATTATGAATTGATTTATCCATGATAAGAAAATTTTATACAAATTTTATTCCATAATTAAAAGAGAGAAAGTATTTGTTTTATTATAAAGTTAGTTATAATAAGACTTGGTTTAAATGGAATAATTCATAAGAGAATTTATAGGATAAATTTGTTATGAAAATTCCGTTAAGAGGGAGACTTGGCAAGGGAGATGCTACTATATAAAGGAACCAAAGGCAAGCCCTTAATTCCAATCAAGTGATCAAGAGATTAGAAGCATCCTCTCCCTCTCTCTCTTATTCTCTATTCTCTCTTCCCCTTAGGGCCGGCGCCCCTTTGCAAGACCTAGGGCCGGCGCCCCTTTGCAAGACCTAGGGCCGGCGCAAGCTTCCTCCACCTAGGGTTGGCGCTTCCTCCTCCTAGGGCCAGCGCAAGCTTCCATCAAGAAGGAGAAGAAGAAGAAGAAGAAGCGGATCACATCTCCTTCTTTTCGGAATTTGGATTCCGATTCTTGGTGGTTAGTTTCCTTTCTTCTTTCTTGATCTTCTAGTTGTGTCTTCGGAGAATCTAGTAGTTCTCATCGACACAAAACTCATGGCTTTGCGAAGTCATCCCGAAGAGAACTCGGCGTGGACGCGAATAGAGGCGGAGCTTCCAAGGGACGCTACGGTTGGATCTCGTCCCTTTCTTCGAGTTACGAGAGGTACAAAGTAAATTAGTTTACTTTTTCGCAAAGTTTTAATTTATGATTATGTCAACACATCATAAGGTTGCATGCTAGATACGTGGTTAAAAATAATTTAGGAAATTATTTTATGCTAATTCTTCCGCTGCACGTAAAAATTTAAAATTTTATGAACCTGCAGTATAAGTAGTTTCGGTTGATTTTTCATATGCCTTATTTCCTTGTATGTATGTTTTACGATTAAAAATCGTAAATTATGAACAAGCACGCACATTAGGTGTTTGTTAAAATGTTCAGTTCAGCTAATGCTATAGAAAGCATTAAAGAATAGAAATTCTTGCTCCGGTTTATGATTATGACCAAGGTCCAACGGGATGGGCTCCTAGTTGCCACTAGGTTTAGATATCCTAGTAAAAGCAAGAATCAGGAAAGGAAAGAAAAGTATAAAAGACTATTTTATTTTCAGTTGGCATTGTACCGGACTTCGGTCCAGGGATAGGCTCCAAGTTGCCTCTAGGTTTAGATAACCTAGTTTGGGATGGGCTCCTAGTTGCCCCTAGGTTTAGATAACCTAGTAGAACCCTAATGGATTCGGGATTTGCTACCTTGGGTTTATTAGGGATGCGCGCACAGTTGGTACATTGCCGGGCCCACATCAGTTGATTATTATTTTCACCTACTATATGTATTTAGTTTTCAGAAATTCATATCAGCATGTGGTAAATTTAATAATTAGTTTTATGTTAGTTAGTCTCAGTTCCAGTTCAGATATGTATGTCATGCTATAGCTTACTTTTCAGTTTTAGTTCAGTATGTGCTATGTCTCAGTTATATGCCATGACATTCTATGATATGTATTTTAGCATGAGCCTAGCATGATTACTTATGGACATGAGCATGTATGTGCATAGCATGTTTTACAAAAGCATAATTCGAGTTTTCATAGTTTTGTGAGGCTAGATGGTACTTACTAAGCTTTATGCTTATTAGTTTGCATTTCCTTATACTGCAGATACAGGTAAAGGAAAGCACTAGTAGCGGAGGCGGCGGGCTTGATGCAAAGTGTGTGTGATGGTGGAGTTGGAATAAAAGTCTTCAGAACTTGCAAAGCATAGAATAACCCTCTTTATGTTTCTTTAGTTATTCCGTAATATATTATGTGAACCATGTATGAACTTAAGTAGACTTGTATTCGTGGTGTCTAGTATGCTTCTTTAATTTTCTTGTTTATGCTTCTTCAATTATTTCGCGATATATTATGAGAACCATGTATTAACCTGTTTAGACTCGTTAATTGTGGTGCCCAGTATATTAAAGTAATTACTTACCTGTGTTAATACTTGCTTAGCGAATGTTGAATGATATGAGTTACTACTTGTAATATGGTAATTTAGACCCATGCTTAAGCTTTAGAGATAAGAACTTGATACTTTTGATTTACATGCTAAATACATAGGATATGCTTGTTTTAAGATATATGCACCATATAGAATGACATGTAGTAGCTAAGAATGCCCTTAGATATGAATAATGAATGGTTTCAATAAAGAAGTTGATACCAACTTGGCACGTTTATGTTTATGCTTTTACATATCGTTGTTGAAATTCCTAAGTTACGCAGTTAGAAATCAGTTAGATATATATATTTACGTAACGATCCGCCTTAAAGCTTAGTGTACTAGAAGGTGGGTCGTTACACTTTGGCTCTTCTAACTGTGCATTCATCTTTGTAATGTCCAAACTCCTGGCAATTGAAGCATTGGATGCTACTCTTGTCCTTTCATGCTCTTGGAACTGGTTCCATTGTCGCCATTGGTGGTATCGTTCGTATCTTACGAGTAGGACATTTACTTTTGTAGTGCCCTCTCTCCTTGCATGTGTAACAAATTACATGCTTTTTAAAATTTGAATTTACAATTTTACCTTTTGATTCCTTATTGGGAGTCTCCCCCTTGATTCTTGCCGCCTCAGATCTAGACTCATCTTTTGATTTTGGTTTGGATTCGGCTTCGGATTCGGGTTCAGACTCTGACTCGGCTGTTTGTGCTTGGACCGAGAGTGCAAGATAACTTAGGTGATCTTCTTCTTCTTCGTCTGATTCGTTCGATGATTCGAACATCACTCCTTCAAAGACCTCAATATCGGAGCTCTCTTCGTGTCGGTTGATTAGCTTCTCCCACATCTCTTTAGCACATTCAAATGGTTCGATTTGCTTCAATTCTTCATTGGTTAGGCCACATTGTAGGATTGCAGTCGCCTTTGCATCTGCCTCGATCTTCCTCAGAGTTGGTTCCTCCAATTTATCACAGGCGATCGACATTCCATCTTCTGTAGGTACTGTAAACCTTGTTTGGATTATCATCCATAAATCCAGATGGGTCTTTAGGTGGGATTCCATTAGACCCTTCCAGGTTCTGAAGTTCTCGCCAGAGAATAGGGGTGGACGGACACTATTCCATTCTTGATTGGCCATTTAAAATAATCCTTGCACATAAAAGAAATAACAGAAATGTACCAAGACTTGGTCTTGGATTAGCAGTGCGGGAGGGAAAAAAATTACTCGAATTAAGGTAGCATGAATTTGAAGGAAAATATTAATAAAAAAAATTTATGACAAATTTTCAAAAATTGATTGTTTTATCAACTCTAATGAATGGTGAAAAGATGAAAATTCAAAATTGAAAAAGGCGTACAAATATTTTTTATTTGAAATAAAAAGCGAAAAATCTGAAAAAATACTCAACTGGTGGTTGCACCAAGTTTGAGCCACCCGCTCTGACACCACTTGTTGGATCAGAGTAAATCCATAGAGGGGGGGGGGTGAATATCGATCTTAAATTTTTTTGGATAAGTAGAGCGATTACACAGCGGAAAACAAGAAAACAATCGCTAACACAAGTTCTTTTTGCTTGGTTCGGAGTCGCAGTCGGCTCCTACTCCAAGGCCCACTGTCCTTGACCATTTACGTTGAGCAATTCTATATTCGTAAAGATCTTTAACAGGTTCGAGTACAGATATAGAATTGAAATTGAATGTACAACACTCTTCATATTTTAAATGTTACCGATGCCCGAGGTGGATGAATGTTCGGAGCAACGGGTCATCGTCGGCGCTTGAATCACGATGTCGAAGTTTGTCGGAGCGTAGCGCTTGAACGAAAGTGTTGAGAGCAATGTGAGCGAGATCTGCTGAAGCCTTGGGGGTGAACCCCCTTTTATAGTCGATTCCTGGGCGCCTGTATTGAAGGGGGTGCCTGACACATGGCCTCTCCTGCGCGAACTCTAATCCGCAGGCTCGGTCAACGCTTATCCCCTTCCATGAGGTGCCTGAGCTGTCTGGGGTGCCTGTATGGACACAGGAGCCTAGCTTGACTTGGTCCGGAGGCTTTGTGGCAGTTTGCTTCTATGGCTTTGAAATAACCTTGCACTGGGGCGCCTGTATCAATACAGGCGCCTAGCCCAGTGAGGCGCCTCATTCCATTGAGGCGCCTGAGCTATAGAAACACTGTCCCTTCGTTTTTTGCAACCAAGGTTAGTTCCAAAACACAAGAAGCAAATAAAATAATAAGTTTAGACCATTGTTTACAGCCTTAGCTGTCTTGATTCTGACTTTGGGTCACCCAAATGGAACCCTAGGTCGAACCGACGCCTAATGTTCCCTCTACGAGGAACGCGTCCTCACCTACTCATCTCGGGAGAATTTACCTTTTTTGCCAACCGGCTCCTCCGGTTAGACTTTTGCCCAGCTTTACTCACCAGGTCTTCGTGCCCAGTCCGCGACCAGGACTTAGTGCCTAGCTTTACTCACCAGGTCTTCGGTGCCCAACCCTCAGCTAGGTCTTAGTGCCCAGCTTTACTCACCAGGTCTTCAGTGCCCAACCCTCGGCCAGGTCTTAGTGCCCAGTCCACGACCAGGACTTATTGCCCAACCTTGTGTCAGGACTTAGTTGCCCAGCCCGCGGCCAGGACTTAGTGCCCAATTCAAAGAACCAGGACTTAGTGCCTAGTGTACCTAGGACTTTCCTGCACACTTGAGTAACATCGTTAGAGCATCAATAATACTTAACTTTGAAGCCTTTGCCAATATCAAAACAATGTTCGATATGGTACTTCCGGCACCAACAACTATTACTTTTGTTAGTCAATTTTGGAAGAGTTTATGGGGGGAATCTAGGGACGAAGTCAAACTTCAGCAGCGCCTATCACCCTCAAACAGATGGTCAGACTGAGGTAGTGGACCAGAGCTTGGGAAATCTTCTAAGATGTCTCACAGGAACCAAACCAAAGTAATGAGATCTAGTTTCACCTTAAGAAGAATTCACATACAACAGATCAAAGAGCATGACCACTGGATTAAACCCTTTCGAAGTTGTTTATGGACGAAACCCATCCGGGGTATTAAATTTAGTCTCTATTTCACATCCAAGACAAGCGAACCCCAAGGCTAAGGAGATGACCGAGCATCTTTGGGGCATTCATGAGCAGGTTAAGCAGGCTATTCAGGAAAGCAACACTGAGTACAAGATCAAAGCAGATCGACATCGACGTCGGGTCCTTTTTGACGTTGGTGATATATGGTTTGGGCTATATTAACTCATGATCGCTTTTCTGTTGGTGAATATACAACAAGCTCAAAGATCGAAAAATTGCACCTTCTGAGATACTAGAAAAAATTAACAATAATGCCTATAGGTTGCGTCTTCCTAGTCACTTAAAAATTCCTGATGTTTTTAATGTGAAACACTTAAGTCCTTGTGCTGTGGAGTTGGATACACTCACCCTAAATTTGAGGACGAGTTCTCTTCAACTCCGGGTGATTGATGCAGGAGGGGATCCAAAATATTCAGATTTATATATTTAAGGTTTTCTTTAATTGGTTATACATTTATGTTTAATTTGTTTTTAAATCTTAGGAAACCAAGTCTTGTTGGTTAAATTTGTTACTAAATCATAGGAGACTAAGTCTTGTTAGTTTAGAGTTTTTTTAAGGATATGAGAGCTATATAAACTCATGCTTAGATGATGTTTAGGATAATTTTTAGATATTGAATCAATTTGCTTCGCTTAATCCACTTTACGACTATATCTCTATTTTATTTTTCTCGCTCTTATTTTTCTCGATAAGGTTTAAGTCCAGTTTGGCTATTCATTATTTCATTATTACTTTCTTATTTTTTCTCATATATCCCTCAGAGATTTCTTGTCCCATAATAATCTATATTCTGTCCGGCGGCACTAGTGGCCAAAAAATTAAATTTGTTCTGGTGCATATTCTCTTAATTATCACTTAATACTGAAACTCCGTATGACATGGCACATGGGCGCATGGCATAACAAGGCATGGCATGGCATGCCGACGAGGAGCCTGTATCAGGTTCCAGGAACAAGATATATGGCTACGCCGACGAGGGGTAGAGTATCAATCGCAAGGGACGAAAGAGATCAATCCTTGTCGAGAGGAGAGGAACAAGAATGAGAAGGGACAAGTAGAAGAAGAATCTAGGAAAAAACATGCATGCAGGTATGAAAGGTCAATCACTACGCGTTATATAATTTCATTAAGAATTTTTTAAAAAAAAAAATAAGAAAGGAAAAAAATTCCATCATCTTTGGAATGACAGAAGAGGCTCTATCCGTTTGGATTTGTAGGAAACATGCAAGACATTTGGAATCATTGGAGTGAAGTGAACAGGAGTGGATTTGAAACCATGCAAGCAAATTATCGGCATTAACTATTGCGTGAACTGGACTTTACGTGAGAAGAATTTGAATAAGTAAAACAATGTTTGGGGGGTGCATGTTTTAGTATCGACTATTATGGCATTGATTGCATGTCTCGTCCTTTTCAGAGCTGCCCAATAGGATGAATTTGTATGAATCTTTTCCATTCATTTACATGTACCTCAGATAATGGGAAAAAAATTATGAAAGAAGAATTACATTTTTTAATGTGGAAGAGGAAACTAAGAAATATACTTGACAACTTCTATTTTAATCTCTTTCATTCATAATCAACTAGCATATTTATAAGTTATAATAACATAACCCAACATACACTAACTCCACTATTTTTATCTCCACTAACTCCATTAAGACAAATACATTGACCACCACTACTCGCCAGCCACCTCATCAACCCACTAACTCCATATACTACATTATCACAAAATCAATTTTAATTTTTAACACCAGCTCTTAAACTTGATTTTGTGACTCTAAGTAAATTTTGAATTTTGATAAAGTTTTCAAATTTAAGTGACTTAGTAAAGATATCAGCAATTTGATCTTAAGACTTTGTATATTACACTTGCACCTCTTTTCTTATAATGCACTCTCTAATATAGTGATAGCGCGTATTGATGTGTTTGCTTCTATTGTGAAAGATTGGATTTTTCGCTAGTGCTATTACAGATTTGTTATCAACTCGAATTTTGGTTGCCTCTTCTTGAGATAAACTTAGCTCTTTCAATAAATTTTTGAGCCAAATAACATGCTAAACACATGAAGTGGCGGCCATGTACTTCGCTTCACAAGTAAAAAGTTTGACAATAGGTTGTTAATTTCTTCAACATCCAAGTGAAAGTTGTATCTCTCGTAAAGAACACAAATCTAATAGTGCTTTTTCTATCATCTATATTTCTACCCCAATCATTGTCGCTATATCCTTCAAGTTTGAAATTGTTAGATGTTGAATAAAACAATCCAAAATCTATTGTACCATTGATATAGTGCAAAATTCTCTTGGTGATCTTAAAGTGGGTGGTGTTGATGCAGTCTGACCTGATTGTTATTTTGGTGTTAATACCAATTTAAGTTTAGTTGAGTGAGATCAGATAGTTAAGTTCGGATTAAGTCCTGGTCGGGGACTGGGCACGAAGTCCTGGTTGGGGACTGAGCATGAAGTCCTAGTGAGTGAAGCTAGGTGAAGTAAATCCTGGTGAGTGAAGCCGGGTCCTAGCAAGGGAAGCTAGGTGAAGGAAATCTTAGTGAGTGAAGCTAGGTGAAGTAAATCCTGGTGAGTGAAGCCGGGTCCTAGCAAGGGAAGCTAGGTGAAGTAAATCCTGGTGAGTGAAGCCGGGTCCTAGCAAGGGAAGCTAGGTGAAGGAAATCCTAGTGAGTGAAGTTAGGTGAAGTAAATCCTGGTGAATGAAGCTGGGTCCTAGTGAGTGAAGCTAGGTTGGACTAAGTCCCGGTGAGTGAAGCTGGGCATGAAGTCTTGGTCCGGGGGACTGAGCATTAAGTGTACTGGTCAGAGAGGGCTAGGTAGCTTGTTCTCCGGACCAAACTGAGTCAGAGAGGGCGAGGGAGCCTGTTCTCTGGACTCAGGGTCAAATTCAGTGGCTGGATCGGTCTGAAGTTCGATCAGGGAGTTAGCACAAACTCCCTTGATTCTAGATCGGTCATAGGACAGATCCAGGATCTCTGATAGGTCAGTTGACCAATCCAGAAAGCTTCTGAGGTAACAAAAGGCTTTCTGAACGATCTGGCGATCGATCAGATACACTCTGTGAAGTCACTGAGAGTTATCTGATCGGTCAGTGCGACCGATCAGAATCAGGCTGGATCAATTAGGAGGGACCCTGATCGGTCAACCACCTGGCTGATCAGTCAGCTGGACCGATCAGCCCTTGGGTGATCGGTCAGCTGGACCGATCAGCCCTTGGGTGATCGGTCAGCTGGACCGATCACCACTTGGCTGATCGGTCAGCTGGACCGATCAACCCTTGGGTGATCGGTCAGCTGGACCGATCATCCCTTGGGTGATCAGTCAGCTGGACCGATCACCACTTGGCTGATCGGTCAACTGGACCGATCAACCCTTGGGTGATCGGTCAGCTGCACCGATCACCACCTGGCTGATCAGCCAGTAAGACCGATTAGGGTCCTGACTGCTCTAGCCCTTGAACTTGCAGTAAGGTCTGTGATCGGTCTGGTGACCGATCCCTAATCTCTGATCAGTCAGTGAGACTGATCAGAACTTCACTGAATCGATCAGAATGGAGTCTGATCAGTCAGGATGGTATCTGATTGGTCCAGGTGACCGATCAGTGCCTTAGAACTTTAATTCAAACAGTTGTTAGATTCGTGATTTGCTTCTGATTCGATTCTGATTTGCTTTGCTAATAATCCTGTGAGTGTACAAATGATACAGAGTCAAATGGTGGAGTAAGGAGAAGGGTCAAGGGTGACTTTCTCTGGTGTATTTTTGTTTGATATATACTTGCAGGTTTCAACAGCACCTGACGACCAGAGGCTTTAGCTGAGGAAGGCTGAGAGCTCATATGGGGTCAGTGCTTGACAACTGACCTGAAGCTCCAGCTGAAGAGGTCTTCAGTGAACTGAGAGCTCAAAAGAGGTCAGTGGGTGACGCCTGTAGGTGTGCAGAAGGAAGATTAAGAAGAGGTTGGCGAAGCAGAGAAGAAGAAGAGACAACAACGAGAACAATGAAGGGTCTGGTGTTGAGTTGTTGAGTTCTCTCTGTATATTCTTCTTGCTTGAGCTTTTCTTCTACATCTGTTGTGCTTCCTTTTTGTAGTCTCCTGTGCTTATTCTGATATACTTCTGAGACTATCTGTGGAGAGGTTACTCCACCGAGAAGGAGAAGATTTTAGCCGGAGTTTTGGGGCTTGATCTGCCGACGATTAAGGGATCACCCACCTCACGGGAACGCCAAGGAGTAGGGGCAAGTTAACCCCGAACCTTATAAATCTCCTGTGTTAGCGTCTGGTTTGTTTTCTGTTTTTTCCGCTGCTAACCTATGTGCAGAAAGAAAAGAAGCCAATTTTTAGTTGGTGGCTATTCACACCCCCCCTCTCTAGCCATCCCAGATCCTAACAAGTGGTATCAAAGCCTGGGGCTCTGTCAACCGTATTAACACCCTAAGAGAAAAAGATGGCTTTGAGAGGAGAAGACTTTAGCACCAACGGACCACCTTTGTTTGATGGAGCAGACTTCCAGTATTGGAGATCAAGAATGGAGTACTACCTTAAAACCGACATTGGTATGTGGTTCTCAGTCAAGGAGGGATTATCTCCTCCAAAGGATACCGAGGGCAAACAACTTGAGTTCTCAAGATGGTTAGCCTAATAGATAAAGAAAGGTGAGGTGGACGCCAAGGCAGTGATCACCCTGCAGTGTGGGATGACCAAGGAGCAACTCATCAAGGTTGGTCCTTTCTCAAGTGCCAAAGAACTATGGAACAAGCTCATAGAGCTACATGAAGGCACTCGAGACTCCCGGATATCAAAGAGAGACCTGTTGGATCGTGAAAAACCGATAGAGGGGGGGGGGGTGAATATCGGAAATTCTCTTTTTCGGAAAACTAAGAGTAAGTGCACAGCGGAAATAAAAATACGAGACACAGCACAAAGACACAGTGGTTTTTACTTGGTTCAGAGCCTGTGTCGACTCCTACTCCAAGGCCCACGGTCATTGACCGTTTACTTTGGGCAATTCTATATTCGCGCAAATCGGTTACAATGATTTCAATTGCAAAGAGAGTGCATTAAAATAATAATAAAATATTAAGCTCTTCGTTACCGACGTCCGGAGTGTATTGATTCTTTTCGGGGCAGCGGGACGTCGTCGGCTCGAGGTGAGGCGTTTCTGGAGCAAGGCGCGAGCGTAGAAGAGCGTGGAAGCTTTTGAATGAAGTTGATATGAAGCTTGGGGTCGAGGGGTGCTATTTATAGCCCCTAGGGCACCCTGGACGTCGAGGGCACCCTGCCAAGTGTCATCCGATCCGCAGTTTGCTCGGTCAAGCCTTATCCCGCCTAAATAGGGATGAAGTTTGACCTCTGGGGCGCCCTGGTCGCTGAGGGCGCCCTTGTTGACCCGGTCTTCTCGGCTGGATAGATTTGATCGGCCTCGCTGGCGTAGGCGCGAAGCGCCTTGGACCTGAGGGCGCCCAGGGCGCTCAGGGCGCACTGGCTGCTGAGGGTGCCCTGGTTGCAGAGGGCGCCTCGGCCAGTTGTTAGCCGAACACCTTTTTGCCTTACTTATTTCTTGTTCACCTTGGAGGCGCCCTAGACACTCAGGGCGCCCTACTCAGCTGCTGCCTCACTCCTTTGAGGCTCTATGAGCTGCAGACACACGTTCCTTTGGTCCTGCATCCAGGGTTAGTCTGAAACACAATAAAACAATTAATTATTATTTTATACAGCCTTAGCTGTCTTGGTTCTGACTTTGGTCTCCAAAATGGAGCCCTAGGTCGAACCGACGCCTACTGTTCCCTCGACGGGGAACGCGTCCTCACCTACTCCTCTCGGGAGAATTTACCAGATGCCAACCGCTCCTTTAGTTGGACTTTTGCCTGACGGTCCTTTGTCAGGTCTTGTAAACAAGCAGTCCTTCGCCAGTTGCCTAGCAGTCCTTTGCTAGGGCTTGAGACTGGCAGTCCTTCGCCAGTTCCTAGCAGTCCTTTGCTAGTGCCTAGCAGTCCTTCGCTAGGGCTTGAGACTGGCAGTCCTTCGCCAGTGCCTAGCAGTCCTTCGCTAGGGCTTGAAACTGCACACTAGATTAACTTGTTAGAAAACAAGAAAGACTTAACTTTTGACCTATGTTGCCATTATCAAAACACAGGTTTGAGTAAGGTGCATTCTGCACCAACAATCTCCCCCTTTTTGATTTATGGCAACCCTAGTTCAAAAAGTTAAGTTTAAGCAAAACATAAAACAGTTTTAACTTTTATTCCCTCCCCCTGGAAGGAACAATCTCCCCCTAGATTTTTCAAAAATTCGTGGGGTTTTAAAGACTTTACGTGTTCTTTGAAAACTTTAAGTTAGAAGTAACTTAAAAATACATAGTGGAGTTTTTAAAGCATAATTTGAGTACTTAAGAAATTTTAAAGTTTTAAGTTTTAAAGTACTCAAAATATTAGCTTAAATACTTGGTAGGATATAACAAGCTTAAGTACTTAGTAGGTTTTGAAACACTTTAGTACTTAACAATTTTGAAAAAAACTTAAAATAATTTTTTGACAAGCTTAATTAAGAACCTTTTGAAAGGCTAGAGTACTTTGCAAAAATTTTGAAGGCTTAAAAAATTTAAAGCTAGAGTAAAGAGTTTTTGAAGCTAGAGTACTTTAGCAAAATTTTGAAAGCTTTAAGAGCTTAAGTACTTCTTCAAAACGTTTAAGGATAAGTATGTTTTTGAACCTTTTTGAATAAAGAAAAAATTTAGAAAATAATTTTTCTTTGAATAAAGGAAAAATTTAGAAAATAATTTTTCTCTTTCCTATCTCTATCTCCCCCTTTGCCATATATCAAAACAGATAATTAAAGCATGAATAAATAATTTGCTGTACTGAACCAGTCAGATTTACACTAAATCAATCAATTGCACTAAATCAATCAATTACACTAAATCAATTATACTAAATCAATCAATTATCTCTGTAGGGACCTGTCTAACCCAATTAGCTACTTACTGACTGTTATATACAGTAGTTTTTGCTAGGGTTAGTCAAGTTAAGTGTTTCTGTTCAAGTTAGATTTTCTAAGCTTGACACTTAACTTGATTGCTGTATTAGTTGTATTTAGTGCCCCAATTACTGCAGATGCACTGACTTAAAGCATCTTGAATTAAGGCAAAGACCTAAGCATCTCAACCCTTTCTAGGTTATCAATCAAAAGTACCTAAGGTGCTTGTGAGATGCTGGCTTCTAAGTCTATAGGTGCATGCAGTTCTACAGTTAGGGCCTAGGCTAGGTCCATTTTCGAAAAAGCCCTAATTTTGAAAGGGGTAGTTTTGCAATAAAACTAAGTAAAACAAATGAAACACTGATTTTGAGATTAAGTAAAGCAATTTTTCAAATTCTATTTTTAGAAAACTGATTTTTGAAATCAAGTAGAGTAAAAAAAAATCAAGATACTCTATTCTACAAAGCACAATCCTAAAAGAAAACAATTACTCATAACCTGGTCAATAGAAAATGAAGCAGGTAATCATGGTTTAAATACAGTCAAGTAGTCAAACTCAAGTCAACCCTATTGAGTAGGGGCAGTCAGATAGTTACGAGTACAATGCTGAGTGAATCTATGACGAAGGACCGGGATGATGAGATGGACCCGGCTGCCAAGAATCAAATCGAGCCATCATCTCTAAGAATCGTGCATCAGCTACTTCTCTATCAGCTCGGCGAGCGTCCATCTGCTCTATGTGAGAGGCCTCGACCTCCTCTCGGAGACTCTGTATCTGTGTCTCCATACGGGTCACTCTCTCGTAGAGTGTCGGTGGAGCGGGCTCGTCTATATGGGCTCTGGCTTCTGCTGCTACATCTACGACGTCGTACTCGACCTCCTCGTCCGAATCGATCTGATGAGCTGCTCTCCGACGTCTCCAGGACAGAATCCCGGTACCGGACACCTCTATACCTGCTAGGGCGAAGTTTCTATAGCCTATTTCATCGTAGTCGGTCAGATCGGCCATTTCTCCCTCGGTAATGTTCCTACCATGGTAATGTAGTAGGGACGTGATAACGTGGCAGTAGGGTGTGCGTACCCGCCCCTGCGTGGTCACACTGGATGCATGTAGGATAGTGTGAAACATATGAAGTCCTATATCAATATCTAGCTGGTGAATCAGGGCGTACAGGAGAAAGGTATGGAATGGTCGCATAGTGGTAACGTCCCTGGTGGATAATGGTAGAATACATCGGACTAAGACCCTATATAGGGCGTAGTCCTGGACCTCTAAGTCGACTGACTGGAATCGTCTGGCCACTGGTTGCCTAAAGAAATATGAGTGTAATGTATCTAAGGTGATGTGAGAATAGGGAGCATCAAAGGGAGGCTCCCTAGGAGGATAACAACAGAAAATGGACTGCGAGGGTCGTAGTCCTAGAAATCGGTTCAGTAATGTTGGTGTGATGGTTAAGGGAATACCTTGAACCATGGTGGAGAACATGAGATTATCCTGTCTAATGATATTATTGTAAAATTCTGCACATAAGGAAGTATTGATTGGGTGAGTGCAGAATACGAGATTGTCCAGTTGGTAGTGGTTTATGACGTTCATAGCTAGGGGACAGGATTGGGTGAAGAATAGTCGATTCAAGTAGCTCGTCTTTATAGGTTTATAGGTGGTACGAGCGAACTTGTTACATAATTCTAAATTGGGAAACCTAGGATCAGGACTAGGTTGAGTACCGGGTTCTGCCTGATTAGGTCGGCGTCTTCTAAGAGAAAGAATGTATACTTAAAGAAAGTGTGCATTTAATGAAAAATTGAAAAGAAATTAACAAAAAAAAATTATACCGGTTTGCTCGGGGAGGCATTGTTGAAGTTGAGGGCTTGAGAGCTTGAGAGGGTTGCAAGATCTCTTGGAAGGTAGAAGGTTGAGGAGGAGAAGAGTTTTGGGTGTGAAGAGAGGAAGGGGAGGGGAGCCCCCTTTTTATAGGCAGTTTGGGCGCCCTTCCCCGGGAGGGCGCCTTGACTGGCGAGGGCGCCATGTCTGACCAGGGCGCCTTGACCAGGCTGCAGCTGCCCTTTTGGCAGCTTTTGACCACCGAAGGACACTGGAAGGGCGCCTCTCCGGACGAGGGCGCCATTACCAGGTCTGTAGTTCCGTTTGTACAGCTTTCTGCCATTAACTGACTGTGGGAGGGCGCCCTGCATGACAAGGGCGCCCTAAACAAGGCTGCAGCTGCCTTTTGGCAGCTTTTGACCATCCTCGGGTATACGGAGGCGCCCTGAAGCTCCAGGGCGCCCTGGTCAGCGTATAGTGCTTTTTGACCAGCCTTGGGGCGCCCACACGGGTTTGGGCGCCTTAAGGACTAGCTTTTGACTGAAATGAAGTGCGTTTGACCAGATTTGACCTGGTTTGACTATGTTGACCGTGGTTTGACTATGTTGACCGTGGTTTGACTATGTAGACCATGGTTTGAAATATAGAATTACACTGCAACACAGGTATTAAGGGAATCATATTTTAGTCTTAATTTTACTGTCTCACCCAAATCTAGGGTTTTCAATCACGTTAACCTTATAGGTTTTGTGAGACAGGTTTTGATGGTTAAAATTATTTTGAAAATTTTGATTAATTTTGAAGGATAATTAAATTTTGAAAGTTTAATTAATTAATTTTGAAATTTTTGAAAAGATGTTTTAAATCTATACTTAGCTGAAATTTTGTGTTAGATTCGAATTTGACAAAAATTAATTTGAATTTGAATTTCAAAAATTGGCTTCCAGGTCTTGGCGAGGCACTAGGCCTTCTTTGGCCGAAGCCTTATGGGATCATCCACCCTTTCCTTGACAAAGCCTTTTAATGAAAGTTCATTTTCAAAATTATTTTTTGAAAAATTTTTGGTCTAACTAGTTTGGTTTTTGGATCGGTAGCTTCGGCTGGTTTCACCAGTCTAAAGAGACCAAGTAAACTTGATCTTATTAGAATTGGTTTCCCCAACGTACTATCATCTCACCTCCAACCAATACTATGTTTTCAAGTTTCAGTTAAGTTTGTTTGGTCCTTAAGCTAGCCTAAGTCTAAGCATGGTATATTGCAGAAATTAAGTAAACAGGCAAACAATCAAGCAATTTAAATCAATAATAACAAGTTTATCTAATAATGAAAATAGTTTTCAGTTTGGCTCCCCCTGGACTAAAGCCACGGTGATGGTTAGGCAAGATGTGAATCTTGTCCTTGGGGATCCAATACTGATTTGATCCAGTTGGTTTGTTCAGGCACAGTTTAGGTACCCATGCCTGAATTTTTCCTTTGGACTGATTCAGTACAGACAAATATGATCTTTGTCGGGATTTGGTTCGGTAGCCAAGTCCGGATCGATTTAGAACTAATTTCTGTTTTCCAAGGATCATGTCAAGACCCTTGGAACCAGATGTAAATCGTTCTAAAGCTGTTCTAAATTCCTTAACCTGAGTTTTCAGGGAGGAGTTCTCCTTTTCAAGTTTTTCAACTTGAATAGAAGTTCCTTCCTGAACCTTCTCGGTTAAGAGTTTAGAGTCAGCTTCCTCTTTCAGGAGTTTTACTTCCTGTCGGAGGGATTCGACTCGGAGTTTGGCTTTAGCCAAGTCTCGAGAAAGAAAAGAAATCAACTCACTTAATTGCAATTTTTTAAAAACCAGTTACCTTTATTTCTCCGTCTTCTATGAAGGTCAGCTCACCGTCCTCTTGTTCTGATTCTGACTAGACTTTTTCTGAGGCGGTCAGAGCTAGGAGATTGGACTGAGGTGCCTCTTCTTCTTCTTCTGAGGAAGACTCGTCCCAGGTTGCTTGTAGCGCCTTCTTTCTTGTCATCTTCTTGGACTCTTTCAGATTTGGACACTCTGTTTTGTAGTGGCCCTTTTTCTTGCACTCGTAGCAGGTCACATTAGGCTTGTTCGCGGGTTCAGTTGGTTCGTCCTTTCTTCGGCCGGTTTTCCTTTTGTTGGTTCGGTTCTTTAGCTCCTTGTAGTAGTTTCGAGCGAGCCGGACCAGCTTAGTTTGTTCTCCTTCTTCGTCTTCTGAATCTGAGTCAGAGTTAGACTCGGGTTCAGGTTCGGGCTTCTTCTTCGTTGTCTTTTGAGTTTTGCCTGCAAGAAAAGCAACACCTCTCTCGACCACATTGGTGTTAGTTTGTTCGTGCAGTTCTAGTTCGGAAAACAACTCATCTAATTTTATTTTAGAAAGATCTCTAGAGACCTTGTATGCATCTACCATAGATGCCCACAAGGTGTTTCTAGGAAAGGCGTTTAGAGTATACCTTATTAGGTCACGGTTTTCAACCTTATGACCTATTGTGTGAAGACCGTTCATTACCTCCTGGATTCGTGTGTGGAGCTGGGCTGCTGTTTCGTTGTCGGCCATCTTGATAGTGTAGAGTTTATTCAGCAGTAGATCCCTCTTGCTGATCCTGGTGTCTGAAGTCCCTTCGTGCAGCTCAATTAGTATTGTCCATAGCTCTTTTGCACTGTTGAAAGGGCCCACCCGGTTCAGCTCTTCCTTTGTCAGCCCGCATTGTAGGGTTTGCGTTGCTTTTGCGTCGGCCTCTATTTTGCGCTTTAGAGTATTGTCCCACTCGGAGTAGCTTTGTGGTTGTCCTTCGGCGTTTTTGGGGATCTCCAGACCGGACTGGATGATGATCCACATATCCACCTGAGTTTTCAGGTGGACTTCCATGCGACTTTTCCAGTAAGAAAAGTCTTCTCCACTGAAAAGTAGAGGTCTGGCGGTGCTGAATCCCTCTTGCATGACCATTGGATCTATAACAAAAAAACTAACAAAACAAAACAAATTTTCCAAGACTAGGTCTTGGATTAGTAGTGCTGGATTAGGAAATAAAATATCGAGCGGTGTTGCACCAACCTCGATTAACAAAAAAAATCGAACAAAAAAAATATTTAAAAAATTTGAAAATCCGAAAAGAATTTTTCAAACTGGTGGTTGCACCAAGTTTGAATAACCCCGCTCTGATACCACTTGTTGGATCTTGAAAAACCGATAGAGGGGGGGTGAATATCGAAAATCGCTCTTTTTCGGAAAACTAAGAGTAAGTGCACAGCGGAAATAAAAATACGAGACACAGCACAAAGACACAGTGGTTTTTACTTGGTTCGGAGCCTGTGTCGACTCCTACTCCAAGGCCCATGGTCGTTGACCGTTTACTTTGGGCAATTCTATATTCGCGCAAATCGGTTACAATGATTTCAATTGCAAAGAGAGTGCATTAAAATAATAATAAAATATTAAGCTCTTCGTTACCGACGTCCGGAGTGTATCGATTCTTTTCGGGGCAGCGGGACGTCGTCGGCTCGAGGTGAGGCATTTCTGGAGCAAGGCGCGAGCGTAGAAGAGCGTGGAAGCTTTTGAATGAAGTTGATATGAAGCTTGGGGTCGAGGGGTGCTATTTATAGCCCCTAGGGCGCCCTGGACATCGGGGGCGCCCTGCCAAGTGTCATCCGATCCGCAGTTTGCTCGGTCAAGCTTTATCCCGCCTAAATAGGGATGAAGTTTAACCTCTGGGGCGCCCTGGTCGCTGAGGGCACCCTTGTTGACCCGGTCTTCTCGACTGGATAGATTTGATCGGCCTCGCTGGCGTAGGCGCGAAGCGCCTTGGACCTGAGGGCGCCCTGGGCGCTCTGGCCGCCCTGGCTGCTGAGGGCGCCTTGGCTGCTGAGGGCGCCCTGGTTGCAGAGGGCGCCTCGGCCAGTTGTTAGCCGAACACCTTTTTGCCTTACTTGTTTCTTGTTCACCTTGGAGGCGCCCTAGACACTCAGGGCGCCCTACTCAGCTGCTGCCTCACTCCTTTGAGGCTCTCTGAGCTTCAAACACACGTTCCTTTGGTCCTGCATCCAGGGTTAGTCCGAAACACAATAAAACAATTAATTATTATTTTATACAGCCTTAGTTGTCTTGGTTCTGACTTTGGTCTCCAAAATCGAGCCCTAGGTCGAACCGACGCCTACTGTTCCCTCGACGGGGAACGCGCCCTCACCTACTCCTCTCGGGAGAATTTACCAGATGCCAATCGCTCCTTTGGTTGGACTTTTGCCTGACGGTCCTTTTTCAGGTCTTGTAAACTAGCAGTCCTTCGCCAGTTGCCTAGCAGTCCTTTGCTAGGGCTTGAGACTGGCAGTCCTTCGCCAGTTCTTAGCAGTCCTTCGCTAGTGCCTAGCAGTCCTTCGCTAGGGCTTGAGACTGGCAGTCCTTCGCCAGTGCCTAGCAGTCCTTCGCTAGGGCTTGAAACTGCACACTAGATTAACTTGTTAGAAAACAAGAAAGACTTAACTTTTGGCCTATGTTGCCATTATCAAAACATAGGTTTGACTAAGGTGCATTCTGCACCAACAAGACCTCTTCCTCAACAAACTCCAGAACCTCTCTATGGAAGAAAATGAAACTGTAAGTAAACTTCATGGTCAGTTCAAGGAAAACCTCAACGGTTTGCACTCGATCGATGAGAAGGTTGAGAACCGTGACCTTGTAAGATATGTACTTAAGTCATTTCCTAGGAATGCCTTGTGGTCATCCATGGTTGATGCCTACAAGGTATCTAAGGATCTTTCCATTGTTAAATTAGACAATTTCTTTTGTGAAATGGAGCTGTTGGTGCAAGTTGCATCAATGATATTCCTCTTTAGGTGTTTTAATGTTTGACAATACACTTAAGTCAGTGATACAATGAATAGACAAAGGGGAGCAAAAGTGAAGTAACCAAAGCTGAAGAAAAGTCCTAGTTAAACTAGACATCGAAACCCTAAGTCCCAGCGAAGGGCTGCTGGGCACCTAGCGAAGGGCTGCTAGGTATCGTAACCTTAAGACCTAGCGAAGGGCTGCTAGGTACCTAGCGAAGGGCTGCTAGGTATCGTAACCCTAAGACTTAGCGAAGGGCTGTTAGGCACCTAGTGAAGGACTACTAGGCATAGAAGACCGAGCGAAGGGCTGCTAGGCACCTAGCGAAGGGCTGCTAGGCATAGAAGACCTAGCGAAGGATTGCTAGGCACCAGGCAAAGGACCGCTTGGTAACAAAGACCTAGCGAAGGACTGCTAGGCACCTGGCGAAGGACTGCTAGGAAATGAAAACTTGGTCCGAGGGACTAAGCAACTTAGCTGAGCGATGACTAAGGACAGGAGTAGAGACGGGTCAGGGTTCGGGCGTCTCGAGATCCGGAGTAATTGGAGGCTAAGCAAAAGTCCATCTGAAGGACTGGATGGCAACCGTCTCCTGAAAGGAGTAGGTGAAGGGCGAGTTCTCGGGGATAGGAACTCGTGCCAATTCGACCTAGGGTTTCGTGCAAATCCGAAGTCCGAACCAAGTCCTTAAGCTTAATATTATATGTATATATGCTTTGTGTATCTTGCAGGTAACCAGAACTGGAGACAAAGCAAGGTAACCAGTTTGCAGGCTTAAGGAGGGCGCCCCCAGTGTTGAGGGCGCCCTCAACAGCCAGGGCGCCCTGAGCCAAAGGTAAAATTGCAATAAACGTGAAGCAGGCAGAACAGGTGTCAAGTAGGGCGCCCTGAGCGTCCGAGGCGCCCTGGTTCAAAGCTATATTTGCAGTTTCGAACCCAAAACACAGATAAGCCATCATGAGGGCGCCCTGAGCGTCCGGGGTGCCCTGGTCAAAGGTTTTATCAGCTGCGGCGAGGTCGGCGCAAGGATAAAGTTTGACCGAGTTTATCAGGGCGCCCCCAGCGTCCAGGGCGGCCCCAGGAGGCCTATATAAGGGGCTTCGACCCCTCTGCTTCAGATATAACTTCCAAGAACCATTCCAAGCTTTCTGACCAACTGAAACACGCTAGAAACGAGGCTCTACGACCGGGAGGCTCCAGGAGGAGGTGCGCGGCACTTCGGAGGTCTAGATCGGCCGAGCTTCATACTTTTTCTCGTTGGTTTGCTTTTTAATTACTGTACTTAAATTTATATATTAGTGCTTGTAATTCTGCACTGTAAGTCGGGTTTCTCCGCCTCCGGAAAGTCCGGAAAGGAGACCAATAGTGGACGGGCGTTCCCGTGCATAGGCCTTGGATGTACTGACCCTGGGGGGTTGGGAACCAAGTAAAAATCCGCCGTGTCACTGTCTTGGTTCTTTTCGTTCTATTTATTTTCCGCTGCGTTACTAACACTCTGAGTCTAGAACGAAAGTATTACGTGATTTCCGTGAAGATTTTTCACGGTCGATATTCACCCCCCCTCTATTGACGGCACCGGTCCTACAGGAGCTACATGAACTTTGCTAACAAAAGCCCAAAAGAGAAGGGTATTGCTCTTGTAGCAGGGGACAGAGGAAAGAAGAAGAAGGAAAAGAAGAAAGAGAAGGAGGAGGAGAAGAACACCCGTCACATGACTCTCATGGCACTAGAAGATTCAAACGAAGAAAGTGGTGACGAGTCAAGTGATCCATCAACCGCGGCTTCATCATCTTCGGATGATGAAGAGGTAATTTCTCCCATGCTAGATAAATGTTATAGAACTATAGCTTGCTTGACTAACTTACTTAAAAAGTCTAAGAACAAGGTAAATGTTGGATCAGAGTAAATCGATAGAGGGTGGGGGGGGGGGGTGAATATCGATCGGAAAGTTTTCGGATAAATAGAGAAATTACGCAGCGGAAAGAGTAAAACAAAGTCGCTAACACAGTTTATTTTACTTGGTTCGGAGTCGCGGTCAGCTCCTACTCCAAGGCCCACGATCCTTGACCGTTTACGATGGACAATTCTATATTCGAAGAATGTTTACAATTTGGAGTACAGATATAGAATTAAAAAATATATTACAACACTTAAGAAATTAAGGCTTTTACCGACGACCCGAGTGGATGGAATTTCAGAGTAGCGGGTCATCGTCAGCGCTTGAATTGCGAGTGCAGAGCGTGCTGGCGTGTAGCGTTTCAACGAAAGTGTTGAAAGCAAGATTTTCAAGTTGTTCTGAAGCCTTGGGGGTGAACCCCCTTTTATAGTGGTCGCTTGGGCGCCTGTGTTGAAGGAGGCACCTGACACGTGGCCTCTCCTACACGAACTCTAATCCGTAGGCTTGGTCAGCGCTTATCCCCTTCATTGAGGTGCCTGAGCTGACTGGGGCGCCTGTGTTAACACAGGCGCCTAGCTTGACTTGGTCCAAAGGCCTTCGTGGTAGTTTGCTTTGATGACTTGGTTTGGCCTTGCACTGGGGCGCCTGTATCCATACAGGCGCCTAGCCCAGTGAGGCGCTTCCATCCAATGAGGCGTCTGAGCTACAGAAACCCCAGTCTCTTTGTTTCCTGCAACCAAGGTTAGTTCCAAACACAAGAAGCAAATATACAATATATATTAAACATTATTTACAACCTAAGGTGTCTTGGTTCTAACATTGGGTCTCCCAAATGCAACCCTAGGTCGAACCGACGCCTAATGTTCCCTTCTACAGGGAACGCGTTCTCACCTACTCCTCTCGGGAGAATTTACCTTTTTGCCAACCGGCTCCTCCGGTTGGACTTTTGCCCAGCTTCACTCACCAAGTCTTCGGTGCCCAGTCCTCGACCAGGTCTTAGTGCCCAGCTTCACTCACCAGGTCTTATTGCCCAGCTTCACTCACCAGGTCTTAGTGCCTAGCTTCACTCACCAGGTCTTATTGCCCAACATTACGTTAGGACTTAGTTGCCCAGGCCGCGGCCAGGACTTAGTGCCCAATTCAAAAAACCAGGACTTAGTGCCTAGTGTAGACTTTCCTGCACACTTAATGAGCTTGTTAGATCATAACCAAATCTTAACTTCTGAACCCTTTGCCATTATCAAAACATAGGTTCGACTTTGGTGCTTCTGGCACTAACAATCTCCCCCTTTTTGATTTATAGCAATACGGTTCAAAAAGTTAAGTTAAAACAATATATTATAGCAATCTAACAATACTAACAACAGAATTTTATCTCCCCTTGAATTGCACATTCTCCCCCTGAAATTTTCAATGTCATGCGGGTTTTGTAAACTTTCTAAGTGCTAAGTATTTTTCAAAATTTAGCAAAAGCTTTAAGTTTTTGACTAAGTGTTTTTCAAAAGTAAGGCAAAAGCAAATGCATTTGCACTCAAAATTTCTTACACTTAGACAATTTTTGAGAAAGTTTTGCAATCTTTTTATACTTAGATAATTTTTTGAAAAGGTGCTTTTTACACTTAGAAAAATTTCAAAAAGTTTCTTGCAAGCTTTTTACACTTAGAAAATTTTCAAAATGTTTCAAAAAGTTTCTTGCAAGCTTCTTGCACTTAGAAAATTTTCAAAAAGCTTTTTACACTTAAAAAAAATTTCTTGAAAAATACTTTAAAGAAACTCTTAATACACTTTTGCTTAAAACAATTTCACTTAGAAACATTTGCCAAAAACAATCATTTTCCAAAACATTTCAAAAGAGTTTTAGCTCAGACAAATTTTGTTTATTAAGGAAAATTTTCGTTAGGAATATGTTCAAGATAAGTGCACTAAGAAAATTTTTTGAAAATCCTTTAGAAATTTTTGGAAGTACTTTGAAGATGCTTAGAACAATTTCACAACACTTAGAAACATAAAACAACCATCTGAAGTACTTAGGAAAATTTTGAAGTACTTTAGCAAAAACATTATTTTTAAGCACTTAGAACTATTTTAAAAGTTTGAAGCACTTGATAACTACTTAGAAAAATTTAAAAACCTTTTTTTTAAGTACTTAAAAAACTTTTTAAAAAAATGAAACAATTTAAAAATATTTTTAAGTACTTAAAGAACTTTGACGTATTTAAAACCTGATAAGTACTTAAAAACTGAGCACTTAGAACTTTCTACTTTACTTTTTGAAAAAGAGATGGAAAATTTTGAAAAATTTGAAAATTTGAAAAACTTTTCCCTCTTTCTTTTTTTTTCTCTCCCCCTTTGCCATATATAAAAAAAATGATACTAATTACAACAAGTAAATTAGAGCTAGTAAGAAATTGAAATTCTGTATTGAACCAATTCTAATGATTAAAAAAAACTTGACCAAACAAAATTAAACCAATCTTGTTTGGGTCTTGTCTAACCCAGTTAGTTACTTACTAACTATCATAAACAGTAGCTTTCACTAGGGTTAGTTATGTTAAGTGATCTGATGAAGTTAGATTTTCTAAGCTTGACACTTAACCTGATTGCTGTTCAACTTGTATTTATTGCCTCAATTACTACAGATGCACTGACTTAAAGCATCTTGAATCAAGACATAGACCTAAGCATCTCAACCCAGTCTAGGTTATCATTCAAAAGTACCCTAAGGTGCTTGTGAGATGTTGGCTTCTAGATCTATAGGTGCATGCAGTTCTAGGGTTAGGGCCTATGCTAAGTCCATTTGCGAAAACCCCTAGTTTTGAAGGGGTAGTTTTTGAAAGAAAACTAAGTCGGGAAATCATTTTAAATTTCAAAAACTTGATTGATGAGATCATAAATTTGCTAATTTTTGAAAAAATAAAAAAAATAGAAAATGTTTTTAAGAAAATAATATAGATCAGTCCTATTCTACTAAGCACAACCCTAACTGCCTTCTTAGTGATCTAAACTCAGACTCAGGTAAGGGTTTGGTAAAAATATCAACTAAGTTGAATTTTAAGTCCATATGTTTAAGTACTATTTCACCCCTGGCTACATGATCCCTTACAAAATAATGTTTGATTTCTATATGTTTTGTTCGGGAATGTTGAATTAGGTTTTTAGTCAAGTTGATCGAACTAATGTTATCAATATAGACTTGGGTTTGGGTGTAGTCAAGATGGAAGTCCTTAAGAGTGTGCATCATCCACAAAAGTTGTGCTACAGATTCTCCTAGGGCAACATATTCTGCTTTCTACTACACCAGCTGACTAGGCTATGTCCTAATAGTTGGCAACTTCCACTTGTGCTTTTTCTATCTAATTTGCACCCAGCATAGTCAAAGTCAGAATATCCTAATAATTCAAAAGTGGATGCCCTAGGATACCAAATCCCTACATTTAGAGTACCCTTAATGTACCTAAGTTCTCGTTTTAGGGTTGCTAAGTGGGATTCCTTAGCACAAGTTTGGTACCTAGCACACATTCCTACAGAAAATAGGATATCAGGTCTGCTAACGGTCAAGTAAAGTGAGCTACCAATCATGCTTCGGTATAGCATAAGATCTACAGGCTTACCTTCAGGGTTATTATCAATTTTGACATTTGTAGCCATAGGGGTACTTAAGCTTTTGGAGTTATCCATTTTAAATTTCTTTAATAACTCTTTAGCATACTTGGATTGGTGAACATAATTACCATCTCTAGTCTATTTAATTTGTAATCCTTAGAAAAAGTTGAGTACACCTACCAAGCTCATTTCGAATTCACTTTCTATTATTTTTACAAATTCTTTTAGAAAGTTAGAGTTAGTGGATCCAAAAATTATATCATCAACATAAATTTGGGCAATAAAAATATCGTTTTCTAAGGTTTTAACAAAAAGGGTGGAGTCAATTTGACCTTGGTTAAATTCCTTAGAAATTAGATAAGTTGATAAGCATTCATACCATGCCCTAGGTGCTTATTTCAACCCATAAAGTGCTTTTCTATGTTTAAAAACTTACTCAGGCTTTTCGAGGTCCTCAAATCTGGGGGTTGTCCTACATAAACTTCTTCTTTGATAAACCCATTTATGAAGGCAGACTTAACATCCATTTGGTATAGCTTGAACCCTCTATGGGATGAAAAGGCTAACAACATTCTAATTGACTCAAGTCTTGCTACTGGGGCATAGGTTTCATCATAGTCTAACCCTTTGACCTGACTAAACCCTTTAGCTACTAAGCGGACTTTATTTCTAACTATTTCCCCTTGATCATTTAATTTGTTCATAAACACCCACTTAGTATCTATAACAGATTTACCCTCAGGTTTAGGTACTAGGTCCCAGACTTGGTTTCTTTCAAATTGGGCTAACTCCTCTTGCATAGTTATGATCCAATTAGGGTCAGGTAGGGCTTCCTCTATAGTCTTAGGTTCAATTTTTGAAATTAATGCGATCTGACTAAGATTTCTATAGGAAGACCTAATTCTGACTCCTAAGGTTGGATCACCCATAATTTGATCAGAAGGGTGACTGAGTCTGGGTTTCTTGGTTCTTCTAGTACTAGGTTCAGCCTCAAGTCCGGCTGGATGGTTTGGTTAAGTGTTTGGTTCAACTGTTAGTGCAAGTTGCATCAGTGATGTCCTCCTCTAAATATTTTAATGCTTGACAATATACTTAATGAAGGATCGTTTATGGCGTGCAGAGGGGGGGGGGGTGAATGCACTTTTTCGGATCTTGGATCTCTACAGAATTGTTAGCGCAGCGGAAATAATATGTAAAAGAAATTCAAAACAATGCTAACACTTATTATTTACTTGGTATCCATCCAGATGGGTGACTAGTCCAAGGATCCACACGTGAGCACCACTTTTCACTATCGAAAAGTCTCCTTGAGGTGGAGAAACCTTTACAGCAAGATCTTCCTCTTTACAGATGCAGAAATATGAGAGAGGAAGTAAGAATCACTCTACACACGAGCAGCACTTCGACATTGTATGGAACCGTACCGTACACGTACAAAAAGTGCTCCTTTTATAGGTGAACAGGACAGATTCGCAATCTGTCCAGCCCACACCTGGGGCAGTCGACTGGCCTAGCATTAATTGCTAGCCAATGGCTAGTTTCGCGGTATATCAGTCGATTGCCCCAAGGCCAGTCGACTGGTCCGAGGCTGGGAACTTTCTGTGGGTTTTGGCAGTCGACTGCCTCAGGGCCAGTCGACTGCCCTGCCTCCCAGCTTAGCTCCAGCCACTCCGGACCTTCTCCTTCACGTGTGCCTTCAGGTCTGCTCCCTTGGCTCGCCCCTTGAAGTCCTCTTCCTCTGGCTATCGTCCCTCAGATGCGCACACAAGCCTTCCCTTGGCTTGCCTCCATGCCACCCTTCACGTGTGCCCTTGAAGTCCACTTCCTGGCTTACCCTTGGAGCTCTCCTCCCTCGGCTCTCGTCCCTCGGATATGTCCACCATGTGTGATTCTCCAAGTCCTGCAAACTCAATCACACACATCAAATACAACATAACACTCTAACCTTAAACATATTCAACCACACACATCAAAACCATGATCTTCCAATCATTTAAGGGTCGATTGCCTCAACAATCTCCCCCTTTTTGATGTGTGACAATATGTTTAAGTTAGAGATAAATAACAGCCACAATAAACAATAGCAAAAGATAGCAATTGAAAAAGCATGAGACATAGTAGCCCAAAGGGTAACCTCCCCCTTAACCTATGTCTTCTCCCAATTTTCAATTCTAACCTATATCCAAGTTAAGTTACCACTTAACAACAACAATATGTTAAACATATAAGACATATCAGAACCTAAGAGGTACCTCCCCCATAATCTATGTCCTTTCCATTTTAAATATTCATGTTCTAAGTTAGAAAGAAACCTTAAACCATCCATTCCAGGTTGAAATTCTAACTTAAACCACCCATTCTCCCCCTTTGACACCATCAAAATGATTGCCTCAAGCAACCAAAACCCTTGGCATCAAATGAGAGAATTTTCAAATTTTAAAATTTCCCACAGTGGCTGAAAACTTGCATGCCAGTCGACTGCCCATGATATGCTATCAGTAACTAATTTCAGCTTTTCTGCCGAATTTCAGAAACTCCCAGAAAATTCCAAAAAATTTCAAAAATTATAAAATTTTCCATACATGTTTGAAATTTTATGCTCTATCAGGGAAAAATATTAAACTATATAAAATTTCAAACATGCATGACTTTTGATAAAAGTCCAAAAGCTTTGAAAATCACTACATTTTGTATCAAACTTTGAAACCAATTTTGCAACCAAATGACTTTTAAAAACATGACAAAGTATGTAGAGCATAAAATGATTTTCAAAGGTTTAAAATGTCCAACTATGATCTTTGGGCAAAGTGTCTATTGATTAAACACTTGCCTTCCTCATAGTTGGTCTAGTTTTCATATTTTGATACTCTTAATGGTTCAACAATGTGCCACAAGCACAAGTGATCCAAATGTATTACCCTAATGGATCAAGCACCCTTTTTCAAAGCTAATATTTCCAAGTTCACCCTATACTTCCACAAAACACATTCCAAGGCCTCTTAAGGATGTAAACTCCGATTCGGGAAGAGGCTTTGTAAATATGTCGGCTAGGTTTGACTTTGATTCAACATAGTGTAGTTCTATGTCTCCCCTTGCCACATGGTCTCTAATGAAGTGATGTTTCACTTCAATGTGTTTTGTCCTAGAATGGTGAACCGGATTTTTGATTAAGTTGATTGTACTTACATGATCACATAAGACTTTGACCTTGGTGTAATGCAACTCATAATCCTCTAAGGTGTGCATGATCCAAAGGAGTTGGGAAACACACCCACCATTGCCACATATTCTGCTTTCGTTGTTGATAGGGCAACGCATGATTGTTTCCTACTACTCCAACTAACTAAGGAAGACCCAAGGAATTGACACTCTCCACTTGTACGCTTCCTATCCAACTTACAACCCGCATAGTCCGAGTCGGTGTATCCAATTAGATCAACACTAGGGGTTCTAGGATACCAAAGTCCGACATTGAGGGTCTCTTTTACATACCTTAAGATCCTCTTAACTACACCAAATGGGACTCTTTGGCACAAGATTGGTACCTTGCACACATACCTACCGCAAAAAGTATGTCGGGTCTACTAGCGGTTAGGTATAGGAGGCTACCAATCATGCTTCTATATTGTTTAGAGTCTACCATTTTCCCTTCAAGGTCACTATCCATTTTCACATTAGTTCCTATGGGTGTAGATGCTACCTTAACATTTTCTAAACCAAATTTCTTTAACATCTCCTTAGCATATTTGGTTGAAAGACATGTGTACCTTCATTAGTTTGCTTAACCTGAAGGCCTAAAAAGAAGGTTAACTCTCCTACAAGACTCATCTCAAATTCATCTTCCATACACTTGATGAATTCTTGTAGGAAATCATTATTTGTTGACCCAAAATGATATCGTCTACATAGACTTAGGCAACAAATATGTCCTTGTCCTTAGATTTAGGAACAATATAGGGTCAATTGTTCCTCTCCTAAACCCCTTAGACACTAAAAATGAAGAAAGCCTTTCATACCAAGCACGGGGAGCTTGTTTCAATCCATATAAGGTTTTTTCGTAATTTGAACACGTGTCTTGGATAATTGGGGTCCTCAAACCCGGGGGGTTGTTCTACATATACCTCTTCCTTAATGATCCCATTAAGAAATGCCGACTTCACATCCATTTGGTGGAGTGTGAAATCCATGTGAGCGGCATAGGCTAGTAGAATTCTAATTGATTCTAACCTAGCTACGGGGGCATATGTCTCATCATAATCTAGTCCCTCGACTTGGTTAAACCCCCTAGCTTCCAATCTAGCCTTGTTCCTAGTGATTTTACCTTGGTCATCTAGTTTGTTCCTAAAAACCCATCTTGTGGTTACAATGGTACAATCAGTGGGCCTAGGAACTAACTCCCAAACTTCACTCCTCTCAAATTGATTTAGCTCTTCTTGCATGGCTAAGACCTAATCAACATCTCCCAATGCTTCATCAATGGACTTAGGTTCTAATTGGGAGATAAGAGCTATTTGACTGGTTTGATTCCTAAAGTAGGACCTAGTCCTTACTCCTTGAGTGACATCACCCACTATTTGGTCAATAGGGTGATCATGGTGATGTCTCAAGGGCCTAGAGGTTGTGGGTTCATTTACTCCTTCTTCCTCATCCTCTAGGGTACTTCTTACTCCCCTTGATCATTGCCTTCCAAATGTAGGTCTTGGATTCTTTGGGCAAGGGGTTGGACCTCTTCTATATCCTTATCAATTGAAGCCTTTCTAGGGTAGGTACTAGTTGTTTCATTAAATTTGACATTTGAGGACTCCTCAATCACTTTTGTCCCCTTGTTGTGCACTCTATAACCCCTACTAGTCAATGAGTACCCTACTAGAATTCCTTCATCTGCTTTTGACTCAAATTTCCTTAGGTCATCTTTGGTGTTTATGATGTAAACTTTACATCCAAAGACTCTAAAATAATGTACTTGTGGTACTCTTCCATTCCACAATTCAAAAGGTATTTTCCCTAGAAACCTATGTACCAATACCCGATTTTGAATATAGCAAGCGGTGTTAACCGCTTCGGCCCAAAAATAGCTAGGAAGAGAATATGCATTGAGCATAGTCCTAGCAGCTTCTTGCAGGGCTCTGTTTTTCCTCTCAACTACCCCATTTTGCTGAGGAGTCCTCGGGCATGAAAACTCATGCTTGTACCCATTTTAACACAAAATTGTGTGAAATTAGCGTTTTGGAACTCTCCCACCATGGTCACTCCTAATTCGTTTATTTTGATGTTCTTTTCGTTTTCTACCCTTTTACTAAATCCTATAAAAATCTCTAGGGTATCATCCTTATGTTTCAAGAAATAAACCCATATGAATCTAGAGAAATCATCTACTATGACTAGGCAATATTTACTCCCTACAAGTGAGGGAGTACTATGGCAATCAAACAAATCTATTGCCAAAAGTTCTAAAGGCAAAGAGGTAGTGGTTAGGATTTTACCTTTGTGTGATGCTTTCGATTGCTTACCCTCTTGGCATGTATCACATAACTTGTTCTTCTCATAGTTGATCATTGGTAGCCCCTTCACCAACTCTTCCTTGGCCACTCTTGCAATGCTCCTCATATTGACGTGTCCAAGTCTTCGGTGCCACAACACCCTTCTTCTTCTTTAGACATGAGACACTTAAAACATTGTTATAGCAAGGTAAGATCATGATAATATAGATTCGCTTCTCTAAACCTTCTAATATGATAGCACTTGATTCATTATGTCTAATGATGCATTTTCTAGCATGAAATTCAACTTTAAACCCGCATCACATAATTGACTTAACTTATAAATTGAACTTCATGTCTTTGATCAAAAGTACCTTATGTATGGAAATGGTGGGAGATACCTCAATTGTGCCCCTACCAATGATTCTCAACTTTTCACTATTCCCAAAGGAGACCGTCCCTTCTCTTAGGTAGCTAATAGTGGTGAACTTGCTCACATCCCTGGTCATGTGTCTTGAGCATCCACTATCTACTATCCACATTATTGGGGCCTCCTTCACCTTTACCTAAACAACACGGAAAATATACTCTTTTGGTACCCAAATCTTTGATCCATAAGCATCATTTAGAAATCTCTTAGGTACCCATGCCTTCTTTGTGGTTCCCCTAGCCCCTAATCTCCTAGATGCACCAATCCTACCGGTAAGTGAGACAAAGGCTACCTCGTTTTCTTAGGCCTATAACCCAACCCGGCTTTGTTGTACACAGCCCTTTGACTGTGATGATCATATCTAGGTTACTTGATCCTACTTGGAATTTCTAAGGGCCTTTGTGAGGTCATCTACCTGTTCTTAATTCCCTATTTTCATTTTCAAGGTGTGAAGCATGTGAAGAGGTAGAACTAACATGCAAATCTTTAAGTTTAGTAGCTTCTACTCTAAGCATGGCAATTTGTTCTTTTAGATCCTTAACTTTACTTCTAGCCTTAGCTAAGTCCATGTTCGTACTAAAAATTATTTTCACTAAAGTAGAGGAGGGTAAGTGGTATACCTCACTTACCGAAGCTTTTGACTCTGATGATGAAGTGGAGGAGCTCTCATCTTCACTGCTTGAGCTTCGTTCATCATCTGATGAGTATGAGTGATCTTGTGCCATAAGAGCAAAGTGGGAGATTGCTCTTCTTCTTCCTCTAAGGATGAGGGATCATCCCAAGTTGCCCTTGAGGTTGGTGGCACCCTTCTCCTTTCCCTTTGATATCTTCTTGTCAACTCTTCTTCTTCTCTTCCTTCTTGTCATCCCTTTTCTTCAATTGAGGGCACTCATTCTTCATGTGTCCCTCTTGATGGCAGTTGTAGGATTATGTCCTTGGCCTTACCCTTACCTTTGGCCCCTTTCCTAGCATAGGATTTGTTAGATAAACTTTTAAACGCTCTAGAAACTTCTTACCATGAACGCCTCTTGATCGCTATCCAAGGAGGTGCTAGATTCTTCTGAGTCTGACGAGGATGAGTAAACCACCTTCTTCTTCTCCTTCCTCTTCTTCTTCTCCTTTTCTACAACAAAAGCAATACCTTTCTTCTTTGCCGAGACATTAGCTTGCTCGTGTAGCTCAAATTCACAGAAAAAATCGTCTAATTAACAATTGACAAATCCCTCGATACCTTGTATGCATCAACCATGGATGCCCACAAGGTGGTTCTCGGGAAGGCTTGTAAACATACCTGACGATGTCCCGGTTCTCGATCTTCTCTCCAAATCACATGGATTCATTGATCACTTCTTTACCCTTCCATGTAGCTGGCTGACGGTCTCGTTGCTCTTCATAGAAAGGGATTGCAGTTGGGCCACTAGCAAGTCCTTCTTGGCTCTTCTGGACTCGTTTGACCCCTCGTTCAGTTCAACCAACTTGTCCCATAGTTCCTTGTGCTCTTGAACGCCCCACCTTGTTCAGTTGCTCCTTCGAGAGCCCGCATTGCAGTGTGGTGGTAGCCTTGGCGTTAGATTGCGCCCTCTTCATCACCTCTCTTTGACCATGATCTCATCGGTGTTGGGTCTCCTCTTTCATCGACGGGCGCCTCGAAGCCATCTGCAACACTTATCCAATTTTCAATGTCATTCATAGGTAGTATTGCATCCTACCTTTCCAANTTTGCCCCTTGATATAATTGCTTGAGGTGGCCAATCATATCGTAAGCATTCATGTTCTCGTGTTGCTTCTGAAGCTCAGAGGACATGCAGCATAGCATTAGGCACGACACGTCTAACGCGTCGTCTTGATGCTTCTGATGAGCATCTCTAACGCTACGGATGGCTGAGGGTGGTGGTGCTTCAGGAACTGCTTGCTCTAGAACGTACAGCTTACGTTCCTGTTTGAGGACTATCCTCAAGTTCCTGTACCAGTCCAGGAAATTAGCTCCAGTGAGCTTGTCCTTCTCAAGGACAGATCGCAGAGAGAGAGTGTTCGTGTTTGACATGGTAATCTACAACATAAAATGCAGAAAATAAATATCCACCATTGTATCATATTTATCATTTAACTAGGCCTTTAATTAAATGATGCTCCCACTGAATTATAGGGCTTTGGTAGAATCGAGTCATAGATGTGGTAAAACCACACTACTAGATCCACACCAACTAACTATAATTCTCGTAGGTCAAGATCCACATCATACTACGCCTTGAGTTAGCTTTGGCTAAATCGCCCAAGACTTAGTATGATCGGTAGGTACCAATTACCAATTACATCTCTATGCAACTCTTGTTTATAGGATCAAGAATTAACATTTATGAATAATCTTGAGTTAGCTTTGGCTAAATCGCCCAAGACTATTCATAAATGCGATCTTGTCCTATCTTTCCAACTATTGGAATATGCCTATAGTTAGGCTCGATCCAATTGAGCTAACTAGTTACTCAATCTAATTGAGCTCAATCTAACCCAAGCGTGATAGGCGGGACCAAGGTTGTCCCTCCGCATCCCACCAAGATTAAATGCCTGCTTTGGCAGATTCAACAATTGCATATGATCATGGTAGTGATGGGTATCAAGGCTCGTTAGGCATATACGCGTTGATTTCGATTTAGATCTAATCTAATCGATCATGTGCATCGTATGTAGGCATTTATTAAATCTAATTTAACCTAAATGTGTACTAGGTGCACATCAAAATGTGGTTCCCACATTACATGTGCATCACATACACTCATGTATATTCTATTCTATACTAACATGCATCACATACATATGAGCAAAATAAAATATACAAGAAAATTAAGTGTGATTAGTCATGGCCCTACTAAGATCTTCTCAAGCCAATGAGAAGATCTTTTTGGTCAACCTAGGGTCAAGGCAGCAGCTTCTCCAAGCTCCTCCTTCCAGAACCCTATGTGTTGTCGGCTTGCTTCCCATGAGTCCGTCTTCTCCAGAATTGCCTTCATCGTTAATTTTGTACATTACAAAATTTATACTCGAGTTACATTCGAGTCTTAAACTAATTTTAACAGAAATAATAAAAAAAACCGACACGCAGGTCGCAATCACAATACAACGCCCACAACACAAATAACGGCACGCAGGCCGTAATATAAATTACACACATATTTTAATCTAATTAAAATAGGGTTTTGGGCCATGATCATCACACTTCTGTACATAATTCAAAATTATCTAATTTTATAAATTTTATATAATTTTTCTACTGATTTTTAGAATTTTTCTGAGTCACAACTCCGCGGCGGTCCCGGTAAGCGGGTTTTGGGCGTAATCGCGAGACAAGGCCCCTTGCGGGGTTAGGGGCAGTGCCCCTACTCGTGAAATAACCTTCACGAGTGTCTTCTTGTGATTATACAACGCTTTAACCCGCTGTCCCAAAAACCATTTGGGCGAAACTTGCCGTTTCGGAGAAGTTTTTCTCGGTGGCAAAGTCTACAAGTGCTTCGCACTCGTCGCTTTGACTCTACGAGAAAAATTACTCAAAAATCCTAAAATTTAGAAAAATTACAGAAGCAAATATTTATCTAAATTTTGTATCTAATACAAAAAAAATAAAAACAAAACGAGCACAAGCTTCGCTCGTGGCTCTGATACCACTGTAGGGTTTTTCGGGCCACGAAAACCGCTTTTTCGCGTCGCGGAAACCCCGAAAGCCCCAATAGCAAGGATCCGAGCGAAGAAAGCCATTTCAAAAACTACGAGTGCTCGTTTACATGCTTCAAAACCCGATCTACTCCTAGATCTAAAGAGGGATAAACATTTTACCTTTGATGTGTGCCCCGTTTAATCCCGTTCGCTCCCTTTTGGATGTCGAATCTCTAGAACGTCAAGTGCCGTCCCTCTAGAAGTATCCACGCGAACAAAAGTAGATGGATGAAATCCTTTAGGTGTGCTAGCACCTTATAGGATTCGGCCAAGAGGAGAAGAAGAATAAGAACTCCAACAATTGGAGAGGAAGAAGAGAAGACACCCTTGGAGGAAAAATGAAACAAAACCCACTTTTGTTCTCCCATGGTGGCCGGCCACTTAATGGCCATTAAGTGGCCGGCCATAATGGCCACTAATGGCAATTAGGTGGCTTTCCTTAACCCCTTTCAATTTGAATTCAAATTCAAATGGGGGGGGGGGAAACCAAGCCAAGTCATCACTTGGTCAAGTCAAGGTGAGGTGGCCTTTTGGTCAAGTCAAAACTTACCTTTTATAGAATTTCCATATTTAGTCAAGTCAAACTTGACTCCATTTCTTCTCCCATGTCAAGTCTAACTTGAAGTGGAACCAAGTCAAGTCAAACTTGATTTGGATTTGGGTCAAGTCAAACTTGCCTTTTATGGACTTTCCATATTTAGTCAAGTCAAACTTGACTCCATTTCTTCTCCCATGTCAAGTCTAACTTGAAGTGGAACCAAGTCAAGTCAAACTTGATTTGGATTTGGGTCAAGTCAAACTTGCCTTTTATGGACTTTCCATATTTAGCCAAGTCAAACTTGACTTCAATTTTTCTCCATCTAATTGTTCTTTGCGTGTGACCCTATAGGTTCTTGTAACGTTGGCAATGCTTCTAACCTCTTAGAAACATAAGCAATGAGTGGTATCTAGCAACACATCATTGCTACCCAAGTTACAAGAATGTTGAGATTCAACATCACCAATGTGACTAATAATTGTGACCATCACAATATGTGACAACGTCCTTCTATCCTCGATATCTAGATCGATCTTTCATGAGGCATAGACCGTGTTATCCTCCAATCAATCTAGGTGTCTTGAACTCCAAGTAGACTCACTATAATCAAATAAGTTCAATATCTCATATTGCCTTATTTGGGCATGGCCATGCACTTAGTGATCTCACTCTATCAAGACTATGATATCTCTCCCGTCATATAGGAGGGATAGATCCTATCTACATGACTCACATCCCTCCGCATAATTTGTTACATACCCAGTAATCGCCTTTATAGTCCACCCAGTTACGGGTGACGTTTGACGAAACCAAAGTACATAACTCCTTATGTAGGGAACTATGGTGACTTCAGGTCTAAGGAATAATAGTCATACTAATAGTCACATGAGAAAGTATATGACACTCATATAACGATCCATGATACTTTCTCATGGCGGGCCATTCAGTATACATTCTCTAATGTATACCCATGTGTCAACTTGATATCTCATATCCATGACTTGTGAGATCAAGTCATCATGTTGACCTACATGCTAGTCTCTATGCATTAACATTGTCCTTGAATGTTAATACTTGACTAGGAATAATTAAGAGTAGTGTTCTCTATATCATCTCACTATCGATTCAACTAATCGATTGATATAGATAAGAACCTTCTACTCAAGGACGTTATTATACTAAGTTATTTGGCACCAATACACATAAGTACAATAACCATAAGAAATGCCTTTATATATAAGAAATATATATACAAGAATATGATACAATGAGTCCAAAAAGTAATCATCATATGATTGGCTCTAGGGCTCTCACTAACATCGTCAGCCTTGGCATTGCAGCTTTACCTCGACTTCATCCTTTGCAGTCTTCAACTGGGTCCCCTCAGAGGGCATTTGGTCTCTATCTTCCAAGGCTTCCTTGAGCCTCTCGGAGGTGGTCAAGATCTATCAATTGGCCCGGCAATGTCCTCCTGAAGGTCGGACATGTGACCAGCTGCCGCCTTTATCATAGATTCCTTCTGGGCCAACTGGTATGCTTGTTCTTGTATTCGACCATTCAGGGCTTATGCCAAAAACTCCAAAAGTTGGACGTCCCCGGACAGCTTCTTCTCCCAGGCCTGGAGTTGCTCCCGCTCCTGGGTCAGATTGCGCAGGTCATTTGAAAGGGCAATGACCCTCTCTGACATCAGGCACTCCCGATCCTGAGAGCTGTGCAGTGCGGATTCGGAGGCCAGCAAGGAGTCCATGTAGTACTCCACTTTAGCCCTGAGGACTCTGTTGACCTCCGCCTGCAAGAGGCCCGCCCTGCGGGCACGATAGACCTCTGCATCTGATGCTACTACTTTGCGGATCAGAGGATCGATCTCTCACCTGGAATACAACTACTGGCCCACGGCGAGGCAGTCATAAGCGGCCTGCATTGGAGAATAAGGGTTAGAAAACATGAGCAAGGACAACAAGAAAAAACAAGTACCTGTACCTGTTGGTGCAAGATGCATCAGTGATATCCTCCTCTAAGTGTTTCAATGTTTGACAATATGCTTAAGTCAGTGATACATTGAACAAGGGAAGGGTGAGTAAAGGAAAGAGTACCAAAGTAAACCAAAGTCCTAGTTAACCTAGGCACGAAGTCCTGGTTCGAAGAATTGGGCACTAACTCCAAGGGATTGAGCAACTTAGCTGAGCGATGACTAAGGACAGAAGTAGAGACGGGTCGAGGGTCGGACGTCTCGAGATCTGAGAGTATCGAAGGCTAAGCAAAAGTCCACCCGAATGGACTGGGTGGCAACCGTCTACTGAGTGGAGTAGGTTGAAGGCGTGTTCCCGGGGGTGGGAACTTGCGTCAGTTCGACCTAGGGTTTTTCGGAAACCCGAAGTCAAAACCAAACCCTTAAGGTTAAGGATATATATGTGTTTTGCTTGTATTTATGTATCTTGCAGGTACCTAAAATGGAAGACAAAGCAGGCAAACAAACACACAATGCGGCTGGAAACTAAGCTGCTAGGCGCCCCCATCAACTAGGGCGCCTCAATGAATGAAGGCAAACTAGGCTCTTCATTCAGGCGCCCCATATGTCACAGGTGCCCTGGTTGAAAGCTGTATTTGCTGCTGCGAGTTCGAAGCGGAGATGAGCTTTGACCAAGCTCTTTGAGGCGCCTCAAAGGTCCAGGGCGCCCTGGTCAAGAGTCTTATCTGCTGCGGCGAGTTCGGCGTGGAGATAAACTTTGACCAAGCCTTATGAGGCGCCTCAAAGGTCCAGGGCCCCCTTCAACACAGGTGCTCTAGACAAGACTATAAAAGGGGCTTCGACCCCTCAACTCGAAACAGAACTTCTGAAACCATTCTAAGCTTCCCAAGTGACGACAAAGCGCTAACGATGATGCTCTGTGACCAGGAGGCTCCAGGAGGAAGTGCGCGGCACTTCGGAGGTCCAGATCGGCCGAGTCTTCAACACTGTTTTGTTCGGTTTAGATTTACTTTCCACACGTACTTTATCTATTCTTTTGATTGTAAACTGTGCACTGTAAGACGGGTTTCTCCGCCTCCGGAAAGTCCGGAAAGGAGACCATTAGTGGACGGGCATTCTCGTGCTTAGGCCTTGGATGTACTGACTTTGGGGGGTTGGGAACAAAGTAAAAATCTCGCGTGCATATTGTGTTGTCCTTTATTTCGTTCTGTTTTCCGCTGTGCTATTAACGCTATGTTTAGAATGAATATTCGTAAGTCTACGAAAGATGATTTCTGCGAAAGATTTACGGTCGATATTCACCCCCCCTTTATCGACGGCACTGGTCCTACAATTGTTATCAGAGCAAGACCGCTCTTCACCGAACTAACCGTCGATGGAGCAATGACGCTAGGAGTTAAGGGGGAGCCTAGGGGTGAATCAGGTACATTTTATTTTAAATGTCAATTTTTAAATTTCATGTTATACGCTTCAAGTGCAGGGAGAGAGGACACTATAAAAATCAGTGTCCTACTCGTAAGACTCGTTCTTCATCGACGACAAAGGAAGTACCAGCACCAGGAGTCCAGAGGAACAAAGATCATATATGGTGCTTCAAATGCGAAAAGTACGGGCACTACAAAAATAAGTGTCCGGCAAAGGTACGCAAAATTTACGTTCTAAAAAATTTTAAAATTCCTGCACTATCTTATGTAAATAATTTAGATAATTTTTCAAAAATGTTAAATTTTGTGAAGAGTCAAGTTAATGTTCTGCATGACCAATTACAAAATATCGATAATGTTAAAATGTCAGAAATCAACTGTTTAATCCTTAATGATAATTCGTTAATTTCTAAAATTAATTTTGAAATTCTTAAGGATAATCCTGAAATTAATTTTGGAATTCCTAAGGATAATCCTGAAATTAAATTTGAAAATGTTAATGATAATTCTAAAATTAATTATGAAAATTTTGAGATTAATCCTAAAAATATTGAAGATATTTCTGAGGATAAACATGATTTTTCTGAAAAAAATTTTTAGGATATTAAAGATAATATTAAAGATAACATTGAAAATATTTCTGAAGATAATCCTGAACTTATTGAAAATATTTCTGAGGATAATCCTGAAACTATTTAGGATAACAGTGAAAATATTTCTGAAGATTTTTCGAAGAATAATAATGGTGATATTTCTGAAGATATTGGAGATGAAATCCTTTTAGATAATAATTTAATTATTTTCCTAGATAATTCTGGAGATTATTACAAAACATTAACTAATGGCCCAAATTACTAAACCTACTTTGAGGATATTGAAGGATGTGATTTTTAGGATGAGGAGGAAGATGGATTTTTTACAATTAAGGCTATAGTTAATAAAATTCATAAAAAGTCAAACAAATCAAAATTATTAGAAAAACTTGAAAAATTAGATAAAACTGAAACAGTAAAGGAATCAAAAATCTTCAAAATATTGAAAATGATGAAATTAAACCCACAACTATTAATTACTCATTTCAACCTTAATTATTCAAACCTTAGTTAATTCAACTTCAATTAATTAATTCAAATTCAATTAATTCTTAATAAATTCAAATAATTTAAATTCAATTAATTCTTAATTAATTCAAAATCAATTAATTCTTAATTAACTAAACTTCGATTAATTCTTAATTAACTTAACTTCAATTCTTAATAACTTAAACTCAAATTAAATAAAATTATACCCAAACTACAACAATAAATTTAATAAAATTAAATATGTCAAAGTGGGTTGATATATTCGCTGGTTTACACGACATGTATCAAATCGGAAATTTGATACATATTTAGAAACTTAATTAAATACCCTGACTTGTTTGAATCATGCATTAATGCCATATACATGCATCTGTTATTGTTTTTTAATTTATGTCATGTCATTCATGTTTAATTTTATGCATAACATAGAACGGTTATAGGAAAAAGAATAGTTGAAACTTGAACAACCTAGTATTATGTGGAGGTGAGATGATAGTACGTTAGGGAAGCCGTCTGGTGGAACTAGCCGAAGTTACCGATCCAAAACCTAAGCTAGTTAGACAAAAAATTTTCAAGAAGTAATTTGAAAATGAATTTTTGATAAAAGGCTTTGTCAAGGAAAGGGTTGTTGCTCCAATAAGGCTACGACCAAAGAAGGCTTTTGTGCCTCGCCAAGACCTGGAAGTCGATTACCAAAAATTAAATTCACTTTACTATTTGATAAATTTGAATCTAACACAAGTTTCAATTAAATTTTAGATTTAACAATTGTTCTAGAAGGAGTCGTAGGCGATGGCCAGTCACTGAGGCTCAGCCCCTGCAGAGATGACTACGTCGCTAAGGAACTTGGGGGTCCTGAGAAAGTAACACAAACGTTAGGGGGGCACGCCGGTAGGGATCCGGCGGAGTCCACTCCGATGCTCAAGTTAGTAGGTTGTCTGAATTGTGGTGCGAAGGGAAGACAGTATGTAAAGACAAGAGATCGTAACCCCCTTATCGGAGGGGTTGAACTACCTTTTATACTGGTGTTGGCAGACTAATCGTGCCCCCTTTAGCGGCGCCACGTTTCCGATATTCAAGTCACGGCCCCTGCTTTCGGTGGTAAAGGGGTATCCTTTGAAATAGTCTGCATCGTTATCCTTCTCTCTCTGGTTGAGACACTCGGGGCTCCCGAGGTCGGCTGTTGCGAGGACTCCGCCTCCCGAAGTGAGCTCGGGGGTCTTTGGGTGTGATATCTCCCGAAGTACTCTCGGGGTCTTACCTCCCAAGGGGGCTTCCGCGAGGGGTCCTTAGCCTGACCTTCCCGAGCGTACCCCTGAAAGGGTGGCCCCGGGGCCCGAGGGGAGAGGTCAAGTCGTGTCCCTGGCTTCTTCATCCCCCGTGCCGACATGGACTATCCAGCCCCATCACAAGTCCCTCCCTACAAATCTAATCGAAGGAAGTGTGGTTGACTGATCGGACTAGTGCCGGGATGAGGAAGTTGCATTCGTCTAGTGTTGGGGCAATCTATGATCCGGAGTGACCATGTGTTTTGATGTTTGGGCAAAGGATTTAAGTTAGGTTTACCCTTGTGTATTTGATGTGTATGTGAGTGTGCAGGTTACACATATTAACTTAGCTGGACGGCTTCGGTACGGTGAAGGGTGGCATGGAGGCAAGCCGTGGGCTTGTGTACACCCAAGAGACCATGGATAGCATGGACGATGAGCCGAGGGGCGCGGACTTCGAGGCATGCGTGAAGGATGGAATAGAGGCAAGCTGGAGGCTTGTGTGCGCATCCGAGGGACGGGAGCCAAAGATGAAGAGGGCGCGAAGGTAACAGTCGAGGTTGCTGGTGAAGAGTCAGCTGAGTTGTGAGGGTACGAGTGCTGAGGGAATGTACTCGGGGAGGAAAACCTAGGTGGGTAGTCGACTGAGAAACATCACAGAAACATCAGTTGACTGCCTATGGGGCAGTCGACTGGTAGTGGTGACTGGAAATTCGAACGTTAAGCTGTAATGGTCGAATTTCAGTGGGGACAGTCGACTGGTAGCGGGTTTTTCAGCCAAGAGACCTATTTAAAGGGACTCGGTTTTGGCTGGGATTCTTTGACGAAATGAGCTTGGTTAGAGCTCATTAGTAATCTTTGTGCTTAGGAAGTGTGTCTGGGTTTGTGGCAAGGTTTCTCCACCCACAATGAGCTACACGAGGTAGTCGGAGGGCATCCGGGGAGTGATCCGCCGAAGGATCAAGGGATCGTCCACCTTACGGACTGTCGTGGAGTAGGAGCTTCATCTCCGAACCACGTAAACGGTAACGTGTTAGCGTTTGATTGTTTTTATTGTTATCCACTTGCGCACGCTAACATTGTAGGTATAAATCGAAAGTTACTATTCACCCCCCTCTAGCAAGACGAACACGATCTAACATCTAGGTCTTTGCTTTAAGTAGGGATCGTATCTCTCTCATCCAGATTTCCTAGGAATCCCCCTTTTAGTGCTTTCTTCTTTTCCCTAAAAAGGTTTTTCCGCTTCCTGAAGGTTTATAATGATGCCTCTCTTCCTGAGATTAAAGGCGCATGATCTCCTTTTTGGAAGGTAGCAGGATGTTTCACGCGAGTGTCGTATTGCCACGTATTATAATGGCTACCCTCCCCAGTCCCCTTGGTCGTGTGCTGGTACAGCTAGCTCGCGACGATCGGCTATCTGGGCGAAGCGGTTCCTGGCTTTCCACGCGTCCTCTCCCCATAGTGCCTAGGCGGATGCCTGCCGAGATATAAGAGGGGGAAAACCAAACACTGGCCTCCATTTCTGGATCGACGATTGGGTGTACTTCGTCGTTCTCTCCTGTAGAGCTTCTTCTACGCGTGAGTAATTTGTCTTCTTCTCCTTTTCTGTCTAGGGGTCATGGAGGGCTATCGAGCTGAATGGTACGAATCCGCCTCTTTGAGAGTGAGGCCAGAGGCCCTGCAAGCAGCCATCGGGGCTTATGGGGTCCCGGCCGAGATGCCGATGGTCATCCCTAACGTGGACCAGAAACCCGTGGAGCCCCTAGCAAGCATGCTGACCTTCTTCTTAGGGCAGATGGAGCTAGGGCTTCGTTTTCCTATCCCCCCCCCCCTTCTTCATGAACATAGCTTCCTATTTTAGCATTCCGTTGTATCAGATGGCTCCTAATGCCTTCGCCCAGATGGGGGGAATATGTCATCTTCAAGCTTATCGGTCTCCCTCTGACTCCGCGTCTTTTCCATTCCTTCTTCCTCCCGATAGGATCGAGAGGAGTTTTTAGCTTCGCGGCCCGTCCGAGCCATAGGTTTCTGGGAGGATTTCCATCTTCGCACAACGGGTGGAAGGAAAAATTCTTCTTCATTCGCCTATCGTCACTGTCCTTCAGCCCTCATGTTGGATAGCAGATTTGTCGACTCCTCCCCTCTTAGAGAGCTTTCTTCGCAGCCCCGCGTATCATCATGCTAGAGAGGTACTTTTGGTCATCGAGTTCAGTGGCCCGGGGCTGGTGCAGAGCAAAGAGCTTATGTACCGGGCGGGCCTTAACCCTAAAGTAACGCAAATCAGCCCCACCCTAGGTATGTCCGTCTCTTTCTTCCACGCACATTGGTTCTGACTGATACTCTTTCTATTTGGCTTCTGCTTCTGTAGAGGAAGTCATGTATGCCAAGGCAATGAGTCGGCTCATCAAGTGGGAGGAGGCCAACAAGGAGGCCCTGAACCCTCCTCCGATTGTTTCTGACACTCCTTCCGCCCCCGCCGAGTCCACCGAGGGGCCCGCTGTCTCGGTTTGTGGGGCCGCTCCTCCCGAGGGGGTCGATGTTACTGTTACATCCCCGATAGCCGAAAAGCAAGCGCCCCCGGCCCCGCCAGTTGCTCCAGTAATGGATCCCCCTTCCAGGGGTGGCTCCCCCCAGGCACGAGCAGCCCTGACAGGGGGAACAAAAAATCTACTTCCTCCGTCACCCCGACAGTTACCCAGCCCTTTGGTCGACAGAAGCGGCGGCTCCCCAAGGGCTTGGGCCCTTCCTGGAAAAAGCGATGTCACACCCGCTCTTCTCCTCTGCCCTCGGTGCCTGAGGAAACAGCTCCTCCGCCCACCGAGGTAGCCTCACCTACATCAGCCTCGCCCGTTTCCACTCAAGAGGTGGCCACCCTGGTGCCTCCTTCCTGCTCCGTCGACCCAGCTATCCCCTCAACGGGTAAGGAGGCGTTGCGTATTCAATTCCGTCTGAAACTAGATTGACTAAGGGAGAGATTAGATGCAGCATTGGAGGCCTCCTTGTAGTCTTCCTCCATGGTGCAATTGAAGGAGACTCCGACTGAGGAGGCTTTGCCGGAGGGGATTTCCAGTCCTGAAGGGATGGACTTTGATTCCCCCGGTGCGCCTACTGAAGCTCCTGCCATCCAACAACCTCCCGTTCGCCCGCTCTCTCCGTCGCTCGAAGAGCGGGGCGACACGCCCTGCCCTACGACCGAGGTAGTCGTGCGAGCCTCTGCTGGGCTGCATGCCAGTCTTCGGAAGACCCTTCTGCAGGTGCGAATTATTATGGTATTTGACTATTTGTTAGTCTGACTGCTAATCTTTCGATGTGATGGCAGGCAACTGCGGATTGCCTAGTAATCGGTCGGGCATGTATTCTGGGACCCAAATGGAGGTCTTACTCCACCGAGCAATACAGGCGAAGGCTGTCGTAGGCCTCGAGCATCAGGCCGGGGTGATGCAGGCCGACGTCAGCAGAGCTCTCCATGAAGAAGTAGAGCAGCTGAGGAAGCTCTTGCGAGACACGGAGCAGGCCCTTGAGAACTCCTACACCAGGAATGCCTAGCGGCCGAGAAGGCCATGTCGGTTACCTCGGATCTTCTTCGGGTGACGCGGGGAGAGATCAACTCCAAGCGAGAGAGAAGAGGCTGTCAGGCCAGATGGAGTCGGACCTCCTACTAGCCACCGACCGCGCCTTTATCCTTGAGGACGACCTGATCCAGGCTCGTTCGGACGAGCGGGCTGTGTCAGAAAGGCTCCGAGAGGCCTTGCTCGAACATGACAACACGTCCGCGGAGCTTAGGTGGGTGAGGCGTTCTCTGGAGTTTGCTGAGGCCGAGCTTCTCGCTCTTCATGATAGTACTTCTAGTTCTGAGGTAGCTGAGGCCAATTGGAAGGCGAAGTTCCTGGAGTCAGAGGAGTTCTGTGTGATTATGATCGACCAGGTTTTGAAGTGCTTGCAGCAGGGCTTCCATGGAGCTATTGATAAGCTAAAGAAGGACCAGCTCCTCCCTCCTAATGCTGATCCACAGTTGTAACTACCCCCCGAACTGGATAGAGGTCCTTTCTTGAGGCCCTAAGCTCCTGGAACCTGATTTCGGCCCGAGGAGCGGGTCGGGTTGTAATAGTTTTGATTTTAAGGTGATTATTTTCCTGCTTCCCTACGTGTGTGCCTTTGCGTGCGCGCTCCACCGACGATTGCCTTCGAGGCGAATTATATAAATCCTTGCACCTTATTTTTATGTCTGCGACGACTCCTCGTTGAGGTGCAGGGGTGATTTTCAAACCGTCTACTCTGTATTATTCGTGATCTCATTGATTGGACCCATTAAGAGTCATGAGTTCCTAGGCGCAGTAAGGGCGCGCCAGTCGAAGAGACGCTTGGCGTTACTGCATTTGCTACGCCTTAACTGCTTGGAGAGAATCCCATCGTTATAAATAGGGGGATGGGGGGACTCAGTCTCCTCCATCCCTCTGGCTTTTTCTTGCTTCCCTCTCTTCTTACGTGCATCTTCCATGTCCCTCCTGCAAAACACCGTGGTGCTCTTGGCTGACGGACTAGACAGGGGTAGAGGCCTTTGTGCCACCCCCTTTGCTGGGGAGCATGGTGGAGATGATGCCCGAGGTCTTCTTGAAGATTCTGGGGGAGGTGAAACTCTCGGCTTGTCTGTGTAGTTCGGAAAGGACCTTATGTGGCCTGCCAGGGGGCATGGGGGAGATGACCCATCCTGCTGATCCCTGAACCCCTGGTCAGCCAATGGCGGTATACCCCATGCACCATCGGCTTCTCGTTTCCACGGGGAGACGAAGGTCTCTGTGGGGTATGTCGTTACCAAGGGAGAAGGAGTTGTCGCTGCGGGTTTCTTGAGAATATTTCCATTTATTTTGTTGTCCACCCCTTGTATTTTTTCTCTACCTGTACTCGGGTGGCAGCTCGGAGTTACGCCCCCGCGTGCTCCGGAGAGAAATTGCAGCGGTTCCTACCCCCTCCTCTTTTTTCTGCCTGTTTACGGCGAGGATTGGGGATATCCAAATGGAGCCGAACTACTCATGTGTTACCTCATACATCAATCTTCATTCTGGACCACCCGGAGGGAGTACCTGAGCTACTCATGTGTTACTTCAGGCATCCATCTTCATACTGGACCACTCGGAGGGAGTACCCGGGCGGCTCATGTGTTACTTCAGGCATCCATCCCAGACTACTCGACGGGACTACCCGAGCTTCTCATGTATTACCTCAGGCATCCATCTTCATTCTGGACCACCCGGAGCAGTACCGAGATGTATATCTTCATGTAACTCTCCATGTAAATAAATGATTATTTTTGGATAATTTCACTGTTCTGTCGGTTCTTCTGCAAGTGTGTATGCTGTGTTGTTATTGCTTTGAAATCGGTTAAGTTCCCCATGTAGCGAAGTAGTAGAGTCCGAGTTCGACCGATTGGGTGCGCGTGCCTTGGAACAAGCCTAAGTACCTCGGGCGTCGGCCGGACCGCCGGGTATTAGGGTTTGCGATTACTTGGACGGGCGCGTTGGTCTCGAACCAAGCCTAAAGTACCCCAGGCGTCGGCTGGACCGCAAGGTATTAGGGTTTTAGATTACTTGGACGGGCGCATAGGTCCCGAACCAAGCCTAAGTACCCCGGGCGTCAGCTGGACCGCAAGGTATTAGGGTTTTAGATTACTTGGACGGGCATGTAGGTCCCGAACCAAGCCTAAGTACCCCGGATGTCGGCTGGACCGCAAGGTATTAGGGTTTTAGATTACTTGGGCGGGCGCGTAGGTCTCGAACCAAGCCTAAGTACCCCGGGTGTCGGCTGGACCGCGGGGTAATAGGGTTTTAGATTACTTGGACGGGCGCGTAGGTCCCGAACCAAGCCTAAGTACCCCCGGTAGGGATGGAAACAGGCCAGGCCAGGGCAGGCTTTTACCTTAACAGGTCAGGCCTGTATAATAGCAAACTGGCCTGAGTCTAGCCTGTAGCCTATTATAGGCTTTGTTCTAGGCCTGAGCCTAGCCTGTTCAATAGTCTGGCCTGGCCTGTGGTCTGTTTACAAAGCCTGTAATTTAATTTGATTTTTTAAAATACTTCTAATATATAAAATATAATAATTCAATTCGAATATTCGATTATCCAAAATATGACAATTCAATTTGAATATATAAAATATGTACAATTCAATTCGATTATCCTTGGCGTGCCTGTAAGGTGGGCGATCCCTTGATCGTCGGCAGATCAAGCCCCGGAAAATCTTGATAGAATGCAACCTCCTTCTCGGTGGAGTAACCTCTCCACAGCGTTTCAAGATGAATCAAGTAATAAGTACAGGAAACACAAGAAGGATCTTACTGAGCACTTAGAACCACAAGAACACAAGCAAACTTCTCACCGAGCTCCACCCAGCGCAGATCTCACGCAATAACTCCCTTCTTCGTGTCTTCTCGCTGATGGACTCGCTAAGCTTCTTATTTCTCTTCCAAGTGCTCAAGTAACACAAGGTTGCTTCAAGGATCGCAATTGCTTGCTCAAGATATGATGGAACAGAGTTGTCGCAAGAGCACGATGTGGAGAACTTTGTTACAGAGACTTGTTTGCCACCAAGCGCTTAAGTCTCAGCTCACTGATCGCCAGGTCACCACCTCACTGCAGCCTCCAGCTGCTCACCTGCAACAGCCAGCTACCACTAAGCTCTCCTGGACTCCCTGAGCTTCCCTCAGCCAAGCCCCAGTCAGCAGCTCCAGCAGTGTCAGCATCCGTTGCAACCTGAGATGGAAAACGGACAAACTTGCTCCAAGGAAAGACTCCCATTGACTCTCCTTGAGTGTTTAAATCCATTCTTGTCATTTGCAACCTTGATCAGATCATTAGCACAGCAAATCAAGCAGAGAATCAAATATCAGAGATTAAGAGCAGAGACAACAGTTGTGTTCAGACGTGATCAGAGCGTCTGACAGTGCGTTTGAATTAAAGTGATCGGTCACCGGACTGATCAGAATGATCCCAGACCAATCAGGCTCCAGCCTGATCGTTCCCCAGTGAGAAACCTGGGATCGCAAGCACGTATGGTCGGTCACCCTGACCGGTCACCAGATCGGTCACTAAACCGATCCAGAAATCTGATTTTCACAATCCCGCCTGAAATACATTGCTAATCGGTCACCGGACCGATCAGGACACTCCCTAACCGATCAGGCTCCAGTCTGATCGGTCAGGGTGAGAAACCTCGCGACAGTTGATCGTTCAGATTGATCGATCAAGGTTTCTCCCTGATCGGTCACCAGAGCGATCAAGAGCCGAACATTAGGTTTGCCAAAGTTACTGGAAGCTCCCTGATCGGTCACCAGACCGATCAGACACCGCTGGATCGGTCACTAGACCGATCCACGAGGGAACTTCGTGCCAACTTCCCTGATCGGTCACCAGACCGATCTAGGCAAGACCAAACCCACTCTAAGTCAAGAGAAATGGCTCCCAGCCTCCCCTGACTCATGCTCAGTCCCTCGGACCAAGACTCCGTGCCCAGCTTCACTCACCAGGACTTCAGTCAACCTGGCTTCACTCACCAGGACCCGGCTTCGCTCGCCAAGATTTCAGTCAACCTGGCTTCACTCACCAGGACCCGGCTTCACCCACCAGGATTTCCAAACAACTAACCCTCCGAGTTAGGAATTTCCACACCTAACCCTCCAAGCTAGGACTTTACCACACCTAACCCTCCAAGTTAGGATTTCATCCACCTAGCCCTCCAAGCTAGGACTTTTCCACACCTAACCCTCCAAGTTAGGATTTCATCCACCTAGCCCTCCAAGCTAGGACTTTTCCACACCTAGCCCTCCAAGCTAGAACTTTCCACACCTAACCCTCCAGGCTTTGACTTTTCACACCTAACCCTCCAGGTCAGGACTATTCACACCTAGCCTTCCAAGCTAGTGTTGATGCAGTCTGACCTGATTGTTATTTTTGTGTTGACACCGATTTTAGTTTAGGTTGATTAGATGATTATGATTAAGTCCTGGTCGTGGACTAGGCATACCTAGTGGGACTAGGTTTGATGAAAGCCTGACTTGGAGGGTCAGGTCCTAGCTTGAGAAGCTAGGTTGGTGGAAAGTCCTAGCTTGGATGGCTAGGTGTGAAAAGTCCTAACCTGGAGGGTTAGGTGTGAAAAGTCCTAGCTTGGAGAGTTAGGTGTGAAAAGTCCTAGCCTGGAGGGTTAGGTGTGGAAAAGTCCTAGCTTGGAGGACTAGGTGGATGAAATCCTAACTTGGTGGGTTAGGTGTGGAAAAGTCCTAGCTTGGAGGGCTAGGTGGATGAAATCCTAACTTGGAGGGTTAGGTGTGGAAAAGTCCTAGCTTAGAGGGATAGGTGTGGAAATTCCTAACTCGGAGGGTTAGGTGTTTGGAAATCCTGGTGAGTGAAGCCGGGTCCTGGTGAGTGAAGCCAGGTTGTTTGAAAATCCTGGTGAGTGAAGCCGGGTCCTGGTGAGTGAAGCCAGGTTGATTGGAAATCCCGGTAAGTGAAGCCGGGTCCTGGTGAGTGAAGCCAGGTTGACTGAAATCCTGGTAAGTGAAGCCAGGTCCTGGTGAGTGAAGCTAGGTTGACTGAAGTCCCGGTGAGTGAAGCTGGGAACGGAGTCTTGGTCCGAGGGACTGAGCACGAGTCAGGGGAGGCTGGGAGCCATTTCTCTTGACTTAGAGTTGGTTTGGCCTTGCCCAGATCCGTCTGGTGACCGATCAGGGAAGTTGGCATGAAGTTCCCTCGTGGATCGGTCTAGTGACCGATCCAGCGGTGTCTGATCGGTCTGGTGACCGATTAGGGAGCTTCCAGTAACTTTGGCAAACCTACTGTTCGGCTCCTAATCGGTCTGGTGACCGATCAGGGAGAAAGCTTGATCGATCAATCTGAACGATCAACTGTCGCGAGGTTTCTCACCCTAACCGATCAGACTGGAGCCTGATCGGTCAGGGAGTGTCCTGATCGGTCCGGTGACCGATCAGCAGTGTATTTCAGGCGGGATTGTGACAAGCAGATTTCTGGATCGGTTTGGTGACCGATCTAGTGACCGGTCAGGGTGACCGATCATATGAGCATGCGATCCCAGGTTTCTCACTGGGGACCGATCAGGCTGGAGCCTGATCGGTCTGGGATCAACTTGATCGGTCCGGTGACCGATCACTTTAATTCAAACTCACTGTCAGACGCTCTGATCATGTCTGAACACAACTGTTGTCTCTGCTCTTAATCTCTGATATTTGATTCTCTGCTTGATTTGCTGTGCTAATGATCTGATCAAGATTGCAGGTGACAGGAATGGATTCAAACACTCAAGGAGAGTCAATGGGAATCTTTCCTTGGAGCAGGTTTGTTTGTTTTCCATCTCAGGTTGCAACGGACGCTGACGTTGCTGGAGCTGCTGACTGGGGCTCGGCTGAGGGAAGCTGAGGGAGTCCAGAAGAGCTCAGTTGTAGCTGGTTGTTGCAGGTGAGCAGCTGGACACTGCAATGAGGTGGTGACCTGGCTATCAGTAAGCCGAGACTTAAGCGCTTGGTGGCAAACAAGTCTTAGTAACAATGTTCTCCACATTGTGCTCTTGCGACAACTCTGTTCCATCATCTTGAGCAAGCAACTGTGATCCTTTAAGCAACCTTCTGTTACTTGAGCACTTGGAAGAGAAACAAGAAGCTTGGGAGTCCATCGGCGAGAATGCACGAAGAAGGGGTTCTTGCGTGAGATCTGCGTTGAGTGGAGCTCGGGAGAAGTTTGCTTGTGTTCTTGTGGTTCCAAGTGCTAAGTAAGATCCTTCTTGTGTTTCCTGTACTTTATACTTGATCCATCTTGAAACGCTGTGGAGAGGTTACTCCACCAAAAAGGAGGTTGCATTTTATCCAGATTTTCCTGGGCTTAATCTGCCGACGATCATGGGATCACCCACCTTAAGGGCATGCCAAGGAGTAGGGGCAAGTTATCCCCGAACCTTGTAAATCCTCTTTGTTAGCGTTCTTGTGCTTGTGCTTAACTTAGGGTTTAGATTCTGCATACTCTGGTTTTGTATTGCTTCGCTGTGCTACTAACCCTTTGAGTGCAGAAAATCGAAAAGTGCTAAAGTTTAAGTGTCTGACTACATTCACCCCCCCCCCTCTCTGGCCATCCAAGCTAGGACTTTTCACCAACCTAGCTTCTCAAGCTAGGACCTGACCCTCCAAGTCAGGCTTTCATCAAACTTAGTCCCACTAGGTATGCCTAGTCCACGACCACGACTTAATCATAATCATCTAATCAACCTAAACTAAAATCGATGTCAACACCAAAACAATAATCAGGGTCAGACTGCATCAACAATCTCCCCCTTTTTGTTGTTTGACAAACCGATTTTAAGTTTAGGGATTCAAAATCAATAGTTGCAAATTTCACACTCATAGAGGAATCAGGATCCTCCCCCTACAATAGTTATCTTCCTAAACTTAACCAACCTCACTCTCCCCCTTTGTCAAATACTGAAAAGGGTGTAGACTGGTTGTTAAGTTTAAACATACTCCCCCTAAACCCTAGGGGTTTCCCAAAACAAGATAGGATTTGATTTAATTTTGAAAACATACGATAAATATAAATCATGGCAAGACAATCATATGTATCATATGAACATGGAATAGCAATAAACAAAGCATTGCATAATAAGGCATAATGTGAGAAGCATCATACAGCATTACAGCATAGTGAAACATTGCATAAGGCATGACAATCAAATGTGA
>JAGFNQ010003761.1:143145-207426 GCA_024364735.1 Boesenbergia rotunda
ATTATAAAATTTTGCATACATGTTTGAAATTTATCTCTATCAGGGAAAAATATTAAACCATATAAAATTTCAAACATGCATGACTTTTGATAAAAGTCCAAAAGCTTTGAAAATCACTACATTTTGTATCAAACTTTTGAAACCAATTTTGCAACCAAATGACTTTTAAAACATGACAAAGTATGTAGAGCATAAAATGATTTTCAAAGGTTTAAAATGTCCAACTATGATCTTTGGGCAAAGTGTCTATTGATTAAACACTTGCCTTCCTCATAGTTGGTCTAGTTTTTCATATTTTGATACTCTTAATGGTTCAACAATGTGCCACAAGCACAAGTGATCCAAATGTATTACCCTAATGGATCAAGCACCCTTTTTCAAAGCTAATATTTCCAAGTTCACCCTATACTTCCACAAAACACATTCCAAGGCCTCTTAAGGATGTAAACTCCGATTCGGGAAGAGGCTTTGTAAATATGTCGGCTAGGTTTGACTTTGATTCAACATAGTGTAGTTCTATGTCTCCCCTTGCCACATGGTCTCTAATGAAGTGATGTTTCACTTCAATGTGTTTTGTCCTAGAATGGTGAACCGGATTTTTGATTAAGTTGATTGTACTTACATGATCACATAAGACTTTGACCTTGGTGTAATGCAACTCATAATCCTCTAAGGTGTGCATGATCCAAAGGAGTTGGGAAACACACCCACCCATTGCCACATATTCTGCTTTCGTTGTTGATAGGGCAACGCATGATTGTTTCCTACTACTCCAACTAACTAAGGAAGACCCAAGGAATTGACACTCTCCACTTGTACGCTTCCTATCCAACTTACAACCCGCATAGTCCGAGTCGGTGTATCCAATTAGATCAACACTAGGGGTTCTAGGATACCAAAGTCCGACATTGAGGGTCTCTTTTACATACCTTAAGATCCTCTTAACTACCACCAAATGGGACTCTTTGGCACAAGATTGGTACCTTGCACACATACCTACCGCAAAAAGTATGTCGGGTCTACTAGCGGTTAGGTATAGGAGGCTACCAATCATGCTTCTATATTGTTTAGAGTCTACCATTTTCCCTTCAAGGTCACTATCCATTTTCACATTAGTTCCTATGGGTGTAGATGCTACCTTAACATTTTCTAAACCAAATTTCTTTAACATCTCCTTAGCATATTTGGTTTGAAAGACATGTGTACCTTCATTAGTTTGCTTAACCTGAAGGCCTAAAAAGAAGGTTAACTCTCCTACAAGACTCATCTCAAATTCATCTTCCATACACTTGATGAATTCTTGTAGGAAATCATTATTTGTTGACCCAAAAATGATATCGTCTACATAGACTTAGGCAACAAATATGTCCTTGTCCTTAGATTTAGGAACAATATAGGGTCAATTGTTCCTCTCCTAAACCCCTTAGACACTAAAAATGAAGAAAGCCTTTCATACCAAGCACGGGGAGCTTGTTTCAATCCATATAAGGTTTTTTCGTAATTTGAACACGTGTCTTGGATAATTGGGGTCCTCAAACCCGGGGGGTTGTTCTACATATACCTCTTCCTTAATGATCCCATTAAGAAATGCCGACTTCACATCCATTTGGTGGAGTGTGAAATCCATGTGAGCGGCATAGGCTAGTAGAATTCTAATTGATTCTAACCTAGCTACGGGGGCATATGTCTCATCATAATCTAGTCCCTCGACTTGGTTAAACCCCCTAGCTTCCAATCTAGCCTTGTTCCTAGTGATTTTACCTTGGTCATCTAGTTTGTTCCTAAAAACCCATCTTGTGGTTACAATGGTACAATCAGTGGGCCTAGGAACTAACTCCCAAACTTCACTCCTCTCAAATTGATTTAGCTCTTCTTGCATGGCTAAGACCTAATCAACATCTCCTAATGCTTCATTAATGGACTTAGGTTCTAATTGCGAGATAAGAGCTATTTGACTGGTTTGATCCCTAATGTAGGACCTAGTCCTTACTCCTTGAGTGACATCACCCACTATTTGGTCAATAGGGTGATCATGGTGATGTCTCAAGGGCCTAGAGGTTGTGGGTTCATTTACTCCTTCTTCCTCATCCTCTAGGTTACTTCTTACTCCCCCTTGATCATTGCCCTCTAAATGTAGGTCTTGGATTCTTTGGGCAAGGGGTTGGACGTCTTCTATATCCTTATCAATTGAAGCCTTTCTAGGGTAGGTACTAGTTGTTTCATCAAATTTGACATTTGAGGACTCCTCAATTACTTTTGTCCTCTTGTTGTACACTCTATAACCCCTACTAGTCAATGAGTACCCTACTAGAATTCCTTCATCGGCTTTTGACTCAAATTTCCTTAGGTCATCTTTGGTGTTTAAGATGTAAACTTTACATCCAAAGACTCTAAAATAATGTACTTGTGGTACCCTTCCATTCCACAATTCAAAAGGTGTTTTCCCTAGAAACCTATGTACCAACACCCGGTTTTGAATATAGCAAGCGGTGTTAACCGCTTCGGCCCAAAAATAGCTAGGAAGAGAATATGCATTGAGCATAGTCCTAGCAGCTTCTTGCAGGGCTCTGTTTTTCCTCTCAACTACCCCATTTTGCTGAGGAGTCCTCGGGCATGAAAACTCATGCTTGTACCCATTTTTAACACAAAATTGTGTGAAATTAGCGTTTTGGAACTCTCCACCATGGTCACTCCTAATTCGATTTATTTTGATGTTCTTTTCGTTTTCTACCCTTTTACTAAATCCTATAAAAATCTCTAGGGTATCATCCTTATGTTTCAAGAAATAAACCCATATGAATCTAGAGAAATCATCTACTATGACTAGGCAATATTTACTCCCTACAAGTGAGGGAGTACTATGGCAATCAAACAAATCTATGCGCAAAAGTTCTAAAGGCAAAGAGGTAGTGGTTAGGATTTTACCTTTGTGTGATGCTTTCGATTGCTTACCCTCTTGGCATGTATCACATAACTTGTTCTTCTCATAGTTGACATTGGTAGCCCCTTCACCAACTCTTCCTTGGCCACTCTTACAATGCTCCTCATATTGACGTGTCCAAGTCTTCGGTGCCACAACTACCCTTCTTCTTCTTTAGACATGAGACACTTAAAAACATTGTTAATAGCAGGTAAGATCATGATAATATAGATTCGCTTCTCTAAACCCTTCTAATATGATAGCACTTGATTCATTATGTCTAATGATGCATTTTCTAGCATGAAATTCAACTTTAAACCCGGCATCACATAATTGACTTATACTTATTAAATTGAACTTCATGTCTTTGATCAAAAGTACCTTATGTATGGAAATGGTGGGAGATACCTCAATTGTGTCCCTACCAATGATTCTCAACTTTTCACTATTCCCAAAGGAGACCGTCCCTTCTCTTAGGTAGCTAATAGTGGTGAACTTGCTCACATCCCTGGTCATGTGTCTTGAGCATCCACTATCTACTATCCACATTATTGGGGCCTCCTTCACCTTTAACTAAACAACACGGAAAATATACTCTTTTGGTACCCAAATCTTTGATCCATAAGCATCATTTAGAAATCTCTTAGGTACCCATGCCTTCTTTGTGGTTCCCCTAGCCCCTAATCTCCTAGATGCACCAATCCTACCGGTAAGTGAGACAAAGACTACCTCGTTTATCTTAGGCCTATAACCCAACCCGGCTTTGTTGTACACAGCCCTTTGACTGTTGATGATCATATCTAGGTTACTTGATCCTACTTGGAATTTCCTAAGGGCCTTTGTGAGGTCATCTACCTGTTTCCTTAATTCCCTATTTTCATTTTCAAGGTGTGAAGCATGTGAAGAGGTAGAACTAACATGCAAATCTTTAAGTTTAGTAGCTTCTACTCTAAGCATGGCAATTTGTTCTTTTAGATCCTTAACTTTACTTCTAGCCTTAGCTAAGTCCATGTTCGTACTAAAAATTATTTTCACTAAAGTAGAGGAGGGTAAGTGGTATACCTCACTTACCGAAGCTTTTGACTCTGATGATGAAGTGGAGGAGCTCTCATCTTCACTGCTTGAGCTTCGTTCATCATCTGATGAGTATGAGTGATCTTGTGCCATAAGAGCAAAGTGGGAGACTTGCTCTTCTTCTTCCTCTAAGGATGAGGGATCATCCCAAGTTGCCTTGAGGTTGGTGGCACCCTTCTCCTTTCCCTTTGATATCTTCTTGTCACTCTTCTTCTTCTCTTCCTTCTTGTCATCCCTTTTCTTCAATTGAGGACACTCATTCTTCATGTGTCCCTCTTGATGGCAGTTGTAGCAGATTATGTCCTTGGCCTTACCCTTACCTTTGGCCCCTTTCCTAGCATAGGATTTGTTAGATAAACTTTTAAACGCTCTATGAAACTTTCTTACCATGAACGCCTCTTGATCGCTATCCAAGGAGGTGCTAGATTCTTCTGAGTCTGACGAGGATGAGTAAACCACCTTCTTCTTCTCCTTCCTCTTCTTCTTCTCCTTTTCTACAACAAAAGCAATACCTTTCTCTTTTGCCGAGACATTAGCTTGCTCGTGTAGCTCAAATTCACAGAAAAAATCGTCTAATTTAACAATTGACAAATCCCTCGATACCTTGTATGCATCAACCATGGATGCCCACAAGGTGGTTCTCGGGAAGGCTTGTAAAACATACCTGACGATGTCCCGGTTCTCGATCTTCTCTCCAATCACATGGAGTTCATTGATCACTTCTTTTACCCTTCCATGTAGCTGGCTGACGGTCTCGTTGCTCTTCATAGAAAGGGATTGCAGTTGGGCCACTAGCAAGTCCTTCTTGGCTCTTCTGGACTCGTTTGACCCCTCGTTCAGTTCAACGAACTTGTCCCATAGTTCCTTGGTGCTCTTGAACGACCCCACCTTGTTCAGTTGCTCCTTCGAGAGCCCGCATTGCAGTGTGGTGATAGCCTTGGCGTTAGATTGCGCCCTCTTCATCACCTCCTTTGACCATGATCTCATTGGTGTTGGGTCTCCTCTTTCATCGACGGGCGCCTCGAAGCCATCTGCAACACTTATCCAATTTTCAATGTCATTCATAAGGTAGTATTGCATCCTACCTTTCCAATAGGCGAAGTCATTCCTGTCGAAGAATGGAGGTCGTGCGGTGGAGTATCCCTCTTGAAATGCCATCACAATTGTTCCGGTTGACTGTTAGATCTTCCAAAACGCACCGGCTCTAATACCAACTGAAGGATCGTTTATAGCGTACAGAGGGGGGGGGGGTGAATGCACTTTTTTGGATCTTGGATCTCTACAGAATTGTTAGCGCAGCGGAAATAATATGTAAAAGAAATTCAAAACAATGCTAACACTTATCGTTTACTTGGTATCCACCCAGATGGGTGACTAGTCCAAGGATCCACACGCGACCATAACTTTTCACTATCAAAAAGTCTCCTTGAGGTGGAGAAACCTTTACAGCAAGATCTTCCTCTTTACAGACGCAGAAATATGAGAGAGGAAGTAAGAATCACTCTACACACGAGCAGCACTTCGACACTGTACGGAACCGTACCGTACATGTACAAAAAGTGCTCCTTTTATAGGTGAACAGGATAGATTCGCAATCTGTCCAGCCCGCACCAGTTGACTGCCCCTGGGGCAGTCGACTGGCCTAGCATTAATTGCTAGCTAACGGCTAGTTTCAAGGTATACCAATCGACTGCCCCAAGGCCAGTCGACTAGTCCGAGGCTGCGAACTTTCTGTGGGTTTTGGCAGTCGACTGCCCTGCCTCCCAGCTCAGCTCCAACCGCTCCGGACCTTCTCCTTCACGTGTGCCTTTAGGTCTGCTCCCTTGGCTCACCCCTTGAAGTTCTCTTCCTCTGGCTATCGTCCCTCGGATGCGCACACAAGCCTTCCCTTGGCTTGCCTCCATGCCACCCTTCACGTGTTCCCTTGAAGTCCACTTCTTGGCTTGCCCTTGGAGCTCTCCTCCCTCGGCTCTCGTCCCTCGGATATGTCCACCATGTATGATTCTCTAAGTCCTGCAAACTCAATCACACACATCAAATACAACATATTCAACCACACACATCAAAACCATGATCTTCCAATCATTTAAGGGCTGATTGCCTCAACACTTAAGTCAGTGATATATTGAACAAGGGAAGGGGAGTTAAGAGAGGAGTAACAAAATGGATCAAAGTCCTAGTAAACCTAGGCACTAAGTCCTGGCAAAGGGCTGGGCACCGAAGACCTGCTCGGAAGGTGGGCACAAAGTCCTGGTCGAGGACTTGGCAAGAAGACCTGGTCGAGGGTTGGGTACCGAAGACCTGGTTCGAGGAATTGGGCACAAAGACCTGGCTAAGGGTTGGGCACCGAAGACCAGGTGAGTAAAGCTGGGCAATAAGTCCTGGTGAGTGAAGCTGGGCAAAAGTCCTGATGAGTGAAGTTAGGCACCAAAGTCCTGGACATAGGGTTTGGGCACGAAGTCTTGGTCCGGGGGACTGAGCAACTTAGTTGAGCGATGACTAAGGACAGAAGTAGAGACGGGTCGGGGTTCGGACGTCTCGAGATTTGAGAGTATCGAAAGCTAAGCAAAAGTCCACCCGAAGGACTGGGTGGCAACCGTCTCCTGAATGGAGTAGGTGAAAGGTACGTTCTCGGGGGTGGGAACTTGCGTCGGTTCGACCTAAGGTTTCGTGGAAATCCGATGTCAGAACCAAGTCCTTAAGCTAATATTGGGTGTATATTTGCTTTGTATTTGTGTATCTTGCAGGTACTAAGAACCAGAGACAAAGCAGGCAAAGGGATGGAAACCAGCCAAGCCAGGCGCCCAACAGAATCCAGGTGCCCCCATCAATAGGGGCGCCTGACCCAACGAGCAAAAGTGGCTGTTTCATGAAGAAGGCAGAATAGACTTCCATTCAGGCGCCCGGGATGATACAGGCACCCAAGTTGAAAGTTGTATTTGCTGTTTCGAGTTCAAAACACAGATAAGCCTTCACTTAGGCGCCCAGGAGGTCTGGGCCACCCTGGTCAAAGGTTTTATCAGCTGCGACGAGTTCGTCGCGGGGATAAGGGTTGACCGAGTCCATAGGGGCGCCCCCATCATCACAGGCGCTCGTATGAAGCCTATAAAAGGGGCCTCGAACCCTCACCTTCAGACACAACTTTCCAGAATGATTCTGAGCATTCTGACTGACGACAAAGTGCTAAAGTCGAGGCTCTACGACCGGGAGGCTCCAGGAGAAAGTGCGCGGCACTTCGGAGGTCCAGATCGACCGAGCTTCAAACCTTGTTCTGTTCGGTTTGCTTTTTATTATTCTACATTTAATTTTCTATATTTGTGCTTGTAATTATCAACTGTAAGACGGGTTTTCTCTGCCTCTAGAAATTCTGGAAAGGAGACCAATAGTGGACTCACGCCGAGTACATAGGCCTTGGACGTACTGACCCTGGGGGGTCGGGAAGCAAGTAAATAAATCCCGCGTGCCCGTTGTATTACTTTTGTTCTTTCTGTTTATTTTTCGCTACACTAATACTCTGAGTCTAGAACGAAGTGTTGGATCGAGAAAACACGATAGTGGGGGGGGGTGAATATCATGAAAATGTTTCGGATAAAACTTTAAGAGAATACGCAGCGGAAATTAGAAACACACACAAGGAACACAAGCGTTTTTACTTGGTTCGAAGTCACGGTCGACTCCTACTCCAAGGCCCATGGTCCTTGACCGTTTACTGCGGGCAATTCTATGATGCGTAAAGTTTTACAGAGTTTTGTACAGTAGTAGTGCAGTAAAAAGAACAATTTAACTCTTCGTTACCGGTCCGGTGTGGATTGTACTTCGGTGCGGAGGGTCGTCGTCGGCGCTAGAACCTCGAGATCAGAAGTTTCCGGAGCAGAGCGCTTGAGTGAAGAGCGTTGGGGCATTGGAAAAGTGTGTTCTGAAGCCTTAGGGGTCGAGCTCCTTTTATAGTACTCCTGGGGGCGCCCAGGACGCTGGGGGCGCCTGACACGTGCCTTCGGATCCGAGAACTCTCATCCGAAGCTCGATCAGCGCTTATCCCTCCAGAATCGGACTCGGAGCTGACGGGGGTGCCCAGGACACTGGGGCGCCCCGGTTGACTTGGTCTGCTTGCTTCTCACTTGAATTCGCTTCGATCACTTGTTTTGCTTGGACCTGGGCCGCCCGAGGCATCCAGGGCGCCCGAGACCATCAGGTCACATGGGAGCTTGAGGGCGCCTGGCCCAGTGAGCTTCCGAAGCGATTCTTGCTCAATTGGTTGTTTGGCTTTGACCTTGGGCGCCCAGGACCTCCCGGGCGCCTAGCCCAGCTGCTGCCCCTCTCCTTTGGGGCGTTCAGAGCTGCAGAAACACGTTCCTTTGGTCCCTGCATCTAAGGTTAGTTCCACAACAAACAAGGCAAGAAATGTTAGGTTAGTTCCTTTGGTCCCTAGGTCGAACCGATGCCTACTGTTCCCACGACGGGGAATGCGTCCTCACCGACTCCTCTCAGGATAGTTTACCTTTTGCCAATCGGCTCCTCCGGCTGGACTTTTGCCCAGCAGCCCTTCGCCAGGTCTTCGATTCCTGGCAGTCCTTCGCCAGGTGCCAAGCAGTCCTTCACCAGGTCTTCAATTTCTAGCAGCCCTTCACTAGGTGCCTAGCAGTCCTTCGCCAGGTCTTCAACTCCTAGCAGCCCTTCGCTAGGTGCCTGACATTCCTTCGCCAGGACTTCAACGCCTAGCAGCCCTTCGCTAGGACTTCTTTATGCACACTCAGTGAACACATTAAATCACAAATAGGACTTAACTTTGAATCCTTTGCCAATATTAAAACAAGGTTCGATATGGTGCTTCCTGCACCAACAATCTCCCCCTTTTTGATTTATGGCAACACAATTCAAAGTTAAGTAAAAACTTATAACAGTTAATAACAGAATGAAGTATAGCAGTTATGAATAGAATATATTTGAAAAAAAAAATCCGTTATTTCTCATACTCCCCCTAGAACCCTGAATACTTATGTCATAAAATACTTAACTTTAACTTTGATCTTTTCTCCCCCTTTGACATATATCAAAAACATACATGGGCGAATAAGGTTTCTAATAGAGAGTTTTGAAAACTTCTAAGTTTTTGACAAACTTTTTACACTTAGACAATTTTCCATTTTGAAAAGCATTGCAAGCCTAAATTTTGTTAAAAAAACTTTTACTTACAAGGCTTTGCAAAGAGAATTATACAAAAAAAATTACTTAGGCAAAAATTTTGAAGCCAAATTTCCTTTGAAAAATTAAAAATTTTTTTTGAACACTTAGAAGAATTTTCTTGGACACACTTTACGCATTTTGAAAAACAAAATCTTTATGAAATTTCTAGACAAGTTTTTCACCAAAAGAAACTCTAATTAGAAACATTTGCCAAAAAAATTTCAAAAGGTTTTGCTCAAACAAATTTTGTTTACTAAGGAAAATTTTACTTTTGAAAAAAACATGTACTAAGAAACATTTAGATATACTTAGAAAGGAAACATTTAGATATACTTAGAAAGTTTTGAAGCACTAGAAATACTTGACAGCACTTGAGGTATTTTGACAGTAGTTTGAAATTTGACCAACACTTAGCACTTGAAAACAATTTGAAGTATTTAGAAATTTTTGCTTTGCTTTTTGAAAAAGAGATAAAAGTTTAAAAAAATCCCTTTCTCTCTTTCTTGCTCTCCCCCTTGGTTATATATTAATAAAGAATTATATTTTGAAATAAGTTTTAAGAAAAAAATTATGTATCAGAGCCTATGAGTTTCGAAAACATAAAAAATACTTAGTATAACTTTTGAAAGCATTGCATCAACAAAACTCCATTTTGAAAAGTATTGTGCAATTCTTAAAATTTTTTTGTATTTGTAGACATTTTCACTTTGAACAAGATTGAATAAATTGATCTTGGAAACATGTTAATATTGCACAAAAAAATATTCGTACTTTGTAAGCATTAGTGCCTTGAAAGGTATTAGTACTTTTGAAAACATTATATTTTGAAAAATATAAGTACTTTTAAACATAATATGCATTTTTGAAAAACATAAGTACTTTTTTGAAAGATAATAAAAAATTTTAATTTTATTTTGAAAACATAATACTTGACTTGGTTTCTTTTCCAGTCTGTCACAATCCTAAGAAACCTTGTTAACTACAAGGATATTTCCCTAAGTGTCCTGGAAAATTTTTCAAAGTCAAGTAAGTATTATTTTCAAAAGTATTCTAAAAGGATTTTAAAAGTATTCCAAAGTAAAATTTTGAAAGTGATGTTACATATATAAGTAAAATGATTTAAAAGGATATTATTTTGAAAGAAAATTTATTTATGTTTTCAAAAGGATTTTAAAAGTGCAGTGCATGAAAACATATAATTTTGAAACTGCTCAATAATTCTTTTAATTTGATCTCCCCCTAAACTTGACCCAGTCCTAGGAAGCTTGTTGAATACAAGCTAATCTTCCTCTGAGTCTTAAGGTTTGATTCAAATTATAAGAATTATCTAATAATTTTGAAGAATAATTATCAGAAATAATTTCTTTTGATTTAGACTCCCCTAAATTTGACACTTCCTAGGAGTCCTTGTGGATCATGAAATAGACTTCCTTTTTGTCTTTAGGGGTTGTCAACATCAAAAAGGGCATCAAGGACAATTCTTAAAATGAATTTTGATGTATTAACATTTCGAAAAACTGAGTATTTGATAGACATATTTTGAAATGATAACATAGTTTTTGAAAAACCTGAGTGATAGTTTGAAAACATAAAACTTCTTCTTTTAATTTGAACTCCCCCTAAACCTGACACAGTCCTAGGAGGCTTGTTGACCACAAGTTAATCCTCCTCTGAGTCTTAGGGTTTAGTTCAGATTAAAGGAATTATACAAAACAAATAATTACCAAAAAATATTTCAAAAATTCTTCTTTTGGCTCAAACTCCCCCTTGTATCCGACTCGTCTGACTTTGTCTAAGTGCTTGAAGGGTCTTTAGTATTGACTAGGTTTGACTATGTTGACTTGGTTTTACCAATAATTAACCCAATCAAGTCTTAGGTCTTAGTATTAATTCAATCAAGACTTAGTTTGATGAGTTAATTTTGAAAACAAATGAAATTCAATTTTTGAAAAATGTTGAGTGGAAAACATATAAAGTTAATTTAGAATTAATTTTAGGAAAAAATTGAGTTGATTTTGAAAAAGAATTGAACTATATAATTAGGTCCTAGACATCTCACCCAGTTCTACATGACAAAACAGGTTACCTTATCTGTTTTGTGAGATGTTTTAACAAAAATGAAAATTTTAAGTTTGAAAAAAAACATGGTTAATTTTAAAAGGTTAAATTAATTTTGAAAACAATTAGTTTTGAATTTATTTTGAAAAAGGATATTTGAATCTAAGATTAACTGAAAATTTGTGTTAGATTCGAATTTGACAAAGAGTAAACTGAATTTGAATTTCAAAAATTGGCTTCCAGGTCTTGGCGAGGCACAAGGCCTTCTTTGGCCATAGCCTTATTGGATCATCATCCCTTTTCTTGACAAAGCCTTTCAGTGAAATTTCATTTTCAAGGTTACTTTTTGAGAAATTCTGGCTAACTAGCTTGGGTCTTGGATTGGTAGCTTCGGCTAGTTTCACCAGTCTAAAGAGACCAAGTAGTGTATACTTGACCTTATTAGAAAAGGCTTCCCCAACGTACTATCATCTCACCGGCACCCAATACTATGTTGTTCAAATTTCAGTTAATTGGTTTAGTCCTTAGTCTAACCAGTCCTAATTCTAAGCAAAAAAATAAGCTAACATAACAAAAAATGATCTAAGTTATATCATAATTGAAATAATAATCTGGTTTTTTAAAATCAGCAAGGTTATGAATTAGGTTTTCTAACATATTAACCTTAACCAATTTATATGAATCAATTATGTTATTTGAGATAAGTATTGGATTTTCAAATATTGAGAACATACCTTTCCCGATCATTTATCCAGTACTCTTGTAATCATCACGAGCTAATCGGACCAGTTTGGGTCGATCTCCTTTATTGTCTTCTGATTTCGAGTCTGAGTCGGACTCGGGTACAGGTTGACGCTTCTTCTTTGGAGTTTTCCCTGCACTTGAAATTATACCTTCCTCGGCCATTATAGTATCAGTCTAATTATTTAATTGTAATTCTGGAAAAAATTCAAAATTGGTTACCATTTTTGTCTCAGTCACTTTGTCTTTTGACTCTGGCTCGAATATACAGTCAAGTATGGATTCTATCTCATCTTCTGATCTGGAGTCAATTTTGAAGATAGGTGCTGACTCTTCTAAGATCTCAATATCAGAGCTCTCTTCGTGTAGATTGATTAGCTTTTCCCACATCTCCTTGGCACAGGTGAAGGATCCGACCCGCTTCAATTCTTCTTTGGTCAGGCCACATTGTAGGATTACTGTTGCCTTAGCATCAGTCTCGATCTTTCTTAGAGTTGGTTCGTCCAATTTGTCCCAGGCGATCGATGTTCCATCTTCTGTCGGGAATGTGAACCCCGTTTGGATTATCAACCATAAATGCAGATTGATCTTCAAGTGGGATTCCATTAGACTTCTCCAGGAATTGAAATTTTCGCCAGAGAAGAGCGGTGGACGGGCACTGTTCCATTCTTGGTTGGCCATTTAGTTTAAACCTCGTACATAAACGAAGTAACAAAAATCAACCAAGACTTGGTCTTGGATTAGTAGTGCGGGAGAAGGAAGAAATACCCTAACAAAAATTTTGCATGAATTTCGAGGCAGAATAATAAAATAAAAACAATTATGACAAATTTTTAAAAATGTTACTATTGTCAATTGTGAAAAGAAATAAGCATTCAAAGTTGAAAATTTTGCTCGAATTAAAGTAACATGAATTTCGAGAAAAATATTAAAATAATAATAAAAAGAATTTATGACAAATTTTCAAAAATTAATTGTTTTACCAATTCTGACTTATGGTGAAAAAATGAGAATTTAAAATTGAAAAAGACGTAAAAATATTTTAAACTCACGCACAAATATTATTTATTTGAAATAAAAAGCGAACAAGATCGAGTGGTGTTGCACCAACCTCGATTAATGAGAAAGAAAAGAAAAAAATTCATAAATCTGAAAAAAAAACTCCTAAATTGGTGGTTGCACCAAATTTGAGCTACCCCGCTCTGATACCACTTGTTGGATCGAGAAAATACGATAGAGGGGGGGGGGTGAATATCGTGAAAACGTTGGGGCGTTGGAAAATTGTGTTCTGAAGCCTTAGGGGTCGAGCCCCTTTTATAGTACTCCTGGGGGCGCCCGGGACGCTGGGGGCGCCTGACACATGCCTTCGGATCCGAGAACTCTCATCCGAAGCTCGGTCAGTGCTTATCCGTCCAGAATCAGACTCGGAGCAGTCGGGGGCGCCCGGGACACTGGGGCGCCCCGATTGACTTGGTCTGCTGGCTTCTCGCTTGAATTCGCTTCGATCACTTGTTTTGCTTGGACCCGGGGCGCCCGAGGCATCCAGGGCGCCCGGGACCATCAGGGCGCCTGGGAGCTTGAGGGCGGCTGGCCCAGTGAGCTTCCGAAGTGATACTTGCTCAATTGGTTGTTTGGCTTTGACCTTGGGCGCTCGGGACCTCCCGGGCACCTAGCCCAGCTGCTGCCCCTCTCCTTTGGGGCGTTTTGAGCTGCAGAAACACGTTCCTTTGGTCCCTGCATCCAAGGTTAGTTCCACAATAATCAAGGCAAGAAATGATAGGTTTATACAACCTTAGCTGTCTTGGTTCTAACTTCGGGTCTCCCAAATGGAACCCTAGGTCGAACCGACGCCTACTGTTCACACGACAGGGAACGCGTCCTCACCTACTCCTCTCAGGAGAGTTTACCTTTTGCCAACCGGTTCCTCCGGTTGGACTTTTGCCCAGCAGTCCTTCGCCAGGTGCCTAGCAGCCTTTCGCAAGGTCTTAGACTCCTAGCAGTCCTTCGCCAAGTGCCCAGCAGCCCTTCGCCAGGTCTTCGATTCCTAGCAGTCCTTCGCCAGGTGCCTAGCAGTCCTTCTCCAAGCCTTCAACTCCTAGCAGCCCTTCGCTAGGTGCCTAGCAGTCCTTCGCCAGGTCTTCAACTCCTAGCAGCCCTTCGCTAGGTGCCTAGCATTCCTTCGCTAGGACTTCATCGCCTAGCATCCCTTCGCTAGGACTTCTTTCTGCACACTCAGTGAACACATTAGATCACAAATTGGACTTAACTTTGAATCCTTTGCCAATATCAAAACAAGGTTCGATATGTTGCTTCCTGCACCAACACGAAGATTCGAAAAGTTTACGATTTCCGCAAGAAAGATTTATGGTCGATATTCACCCCCTCTATCGACGACACCGATCCTACAAGTGGTATCAGAGCCAGACCGCTCTTCACCGGACTAACCACCGACGGAGCAACGACGCCAGGAGTTGAGGGGGAGCCCAGGGGTGAATCAGGTATATTTTATTTTAAAATGTCAATTTTTAAATTTCATGTTATATGCTTCAAGTGCAGGGAGAGAGGGCACTATAAAAGTCAGTGCCCTACTCGTAAGACTCGGTCTACACCAACAGCAGCAAAGGAGGCACCAGCGCCAGGAGTTCGGAGAGACAAAAGTCACGTATGATGCTTCAAATGCGAAAAGTACAGACACTACAAAAACAAGTGTCCGAAAAGTGTACGCAGAATTTACGTTCCAAAAATTTTTTAAATTCCTGCACTGTCCCATGTAGATAATTTAGATAATTTTTCTGATAAGTTAGAAGTATTGCATAGGCAAATAGATATCTTACATGACCGGTTAGAAAAAGTAAATAATTCTAAAATATCAGAAATTAACCTTGTAATCATTAACGTTAATTCGTTAATTTCTAAAATTAATTCTGAAATTAATCCTAAATTTAAGTCTGAAAATTTTAATAATTTTAATTCTGAATTAAAATTTGAATTCAAATTTGAAAATCTTTTAGATAATTATGAATTCAAATTTGAAAATCCTTTGTATAAATCTGAACTCAAATTTGAAAATTCTTTAGATAATTATGAGTTCAAATTTGAAAATTCTTTGAATAAATCTGAATTCAAATTTAAAAATCTTTTAGATAATCATGAATTCGAATTTGAAAATCCTTTGGATAAATCTGAACTCAAATTTGAAAATCTTAAAGATAACCCTGAAATTATTGAAATTACTTCTGTGGATAAAGTTGATTTTTCTAAAAATAATTTTGAGGATAATGAAAATATTTCTGAGGATAGTAGAGATAATGTCTCTTTTGATTATAATTTAATTATTCCCTTGGATAATCCTGAAAAATTAACTAGTGACCCATTTTACTCCACCTACTTTGAGGATATTGAATGATCTAATTTTGAGGAGGAGATGGAATTTTCTAAGATTAAGTCCATAGTCAATAAAAATCACAAAGATTCAAATAAACCAGAATTATTTGAAAAACTTGAAAAGATAAATAAGGAAGAAATAGTAGATGAGTCATAAATTTTCGAAATAATGAAAATTATGAATTAAAACCCACAACTATTAATTAATTATTTCAACCTTAATTATTTAAATCTTAATTAATTCAAATTCAAATTAATTCAAATAAATCTTAATTAATTCAAATTCAAATTAATTCTTAATTAATTCAATAAATCTAATTAATTCTTTTAAATCTTAATTAATTCAAATTCAAATTAAATCTTAATTAATTCAATTAAATCTTAACTCAAATTAATTAAAATAAATCTTAACTCAAATTAATTCAAATTCAAATTAATTCATTTAAATCTTAATTAATTCAAATTCAAATTAATTCAAATTAACTCAATTAAACCCTAATTAATTCAAATTCAATTAAATCAATTCAATTAAGTCTTAACTCAAATTAATTCAAATTAAATCATGTAATTCTTAATTAATTCAAATCTAATTAATTCTTAGGTGACTTAAATAAAATCTTATTCAAATTGCAACAATTAATTTAATAAAATTAAATATGTCAAAGTGGGTTGACATATTCGCGGGTTCACATGACATGTATAAAATCGGGAATTTGATACATTTTTAGAAACTTAATTAAAATATCTTTTGACTTGTTTGACTCATGCATAACTGCCATGCCATGCATTTGCTATTTTTTTTAAATATATGACATGTCATTCATATGCATAATTGGGAATGGTTATAGGAAAAAGATTAATTGAAATTTGAACAACCTTGAATTGGGAGGTTGTGAGATGATAGTACGTTAGGGAAACCATTTTGGTGGAACTAGCCGAAGCTACCGATCCAAGACCCAAACTAGTTAGACCAAAATCTTTCAAGGAGTAATTTGAAGATAAATTTTCAATAAAAGGCTTTGTCAAGGAAAGGGTTGATGACCCAATTGTAAGGATCGTTCTAGACGCTAGAGGGGGGGGTGAATAGCGTTTCTATGATTCTTTTCACCTACGTTGTTAGTTACGCAGTGGAAATACAAACAAAATAAAACTAACAACAATAAACAAACGCTAACAAGCTGTATTTACTTGGTATCCACCCCGGCCGGGTGACTAATCCAAGAATCCGTCGGTGGATCACTCCCCGGATAACCTCCGGCTAGCCCTCGTCACTCCTTGTGGGTGGAGAAACCTCGCCACAATATCTCGGACACTACCTGGGCACAAAAGACTACTAACTCACTTTACCCAAGCGAGTTTCGTCAAGAAACTCAGCCACCATGAAGTCCTCTTTAGATAGGACTCGGGGTTGATTTCTCGCTACCAGTCGACTGCCCCTAGGGCAGTCGACTGGTGCCAGCCAAATTTGACCGTTGACACCCCCAACGTTCGAATTTGCCAGCTCACCAGCCACCTACCAGTCGACTGCCCCAGGGCAGTCGATTGGCACCCTGCTGAATCCCTTCTCGAGTACATTCACACAGCACTCGGCCCTCACGACTCGACTGACTCCTCCTCCGTAGCCTCGACTGTTGCTTTCGCACCCTCTTCATCTTCGGCTCCCGTCCCTTGGATGCACGCAATCCTCCAGCTTGCCTCCATGCCATCCTTCACGCATGCCTCGAAGTCCGCGCCCATCAGCTTATCGTCCCTGCTCTCCAAGGTCCCTCAGATGTTCATGCAAGCCTCCAGCTTGCCTCCATGCCATCCTTCACCGTACTGAGGCCGTCCAGTCCAGTTCATATGCGTAACCTGTACAGTCTGCACACTCAACATATGAATATAAGAATACAAGGGTAATCCTAACTTAAACGCATTGCCCAACATCAAAACCCATGGTCACACCGGACCATCTTAGGGCCGATTGCTCCAACAATCTCCCCCTTTTTAATGTTTGGGAATACGTTTAAGTTAGGGAAACAAGATAGTAGTCAAATAACAAAATAATGCATATGCAATGCAAAAATGGATTCTATCCCAAGGCATCCCACACCTAACCCTCCAAGTTAGGATTTTCAAAACGACCTTTTTTTTAAAGCTTCTCCCAAGCTCCCCTGCATTGGACTTACAAAGGCTTTTTAAGAACCTCTCCAAGGTTCCCCTTACGCCCTGAAGGGAGCAACCATGCTCCCCCTCAAACTCAGCTCCCCCTAAACCTAAGGTTTCTAGCAAAGGTATCGATTTCCCACTTAAATCTAACATTTCTCCCCCTTTGCCACACATCAAAAAGAACCCAACAATATCCCAATTATTGATTCTTTAAATCCCCAATGATCCTAAACACAGTATACTAGACCCCCATACACTTGTTTCTCATCACTTGGACCCCAACCCAGCTGCTGATACCCAAATCAGCCCTGGGCAGTTGACTGCCAACAATAGCAGTCGACTGATATTCTGAATATTATATTTTCTGGCCATTTTCAGAAATGCGTCAGACATTCCACAAATTTCCAAAAATTCTCAAATTTCGTAGACAACTTTGTAGAATACATACCTACTTGGGAAAAATACATTTCACCATGTATCCCTCACCATTCCCAAGTTTGGCACAAAACCCAAAATTTCAAAATGAAAATTAAGGCACCTAGAAGGCAACCTCCCCCTTTACCCATGCCTTCTCCCAATTTTGATTTCTCTCAGGTTAAGTTCTACCCAACTTAACCTCCTAGACACCATGTTGAGTTATATACACAACCCAACACCCGAGTTCTTACCCCTTTGACACTATCATAGACTTGCCCCCAAGCAATCTTTCCCTTAGTGCCAAAAAGAACTCAACAAAACCTTGAAAACTCTTAAAAATTTGCAAGCACCCTTGCTAGGATATACCCTGTCCTAGAAAAATATGATTTCATAAAAATGTCAAGTGTGCTTGACTTTTGATACAATTCCTAATTTCCTCAAAAGATTGATATTTCGTATCAATTTGCAAATGTATCTCTAATTTCATGTGTTTGTCAAAGCTAACCATCATAATTTGACACATGAAATTTGTCCTTAACTCTTTCTTTTTAATATCCTCAAAATAAAAAAAATCTCCTTCTTATCTCATATCAATCCTCCTTTAATATCCATAAACCCTTATTAACTCATGAGATAATACTTCATGTGATCATAATCAAGACTTTTAATCCACAACCATATCCTATAATCTAAATTTGCAATTATTGATTGTCCAATATACCTATTTCAATTTCAGCCTATAGACCAGTCGACTGCCCCTGGGGCAGTCGACTCCCAAAACTCACAGAATGATTCTGGGCTGAGACCAGTCGACTGCCCCCAGGGCAGTCGACTGATACCTAATTTTCAGGTTTTTCAGTCCAATTTCAGTAATCCATAAATAATTCTACAAATCTCCAAAAAATTATGAAATTTCATGGGGAGATTTGTGAAGCCAATATCTACTTGGAAAAATACGTTTCCAAATATATGTACTCTGGATCCCAAGATTAGCACGAAACTCAATTCTCTCTAAAGTGTATCAATTAAACTCATCCTAAAAGTTCTAATTCTCACTTCTCTTCAGTGTATCCTCTTATCCTTGATCATAGTTCATTTCTACCATTGAGTTACATGATATTTATCCATTAAACCTCAATTTTGTCAATTATAACTTCTCTTTCACCTTTTCCCTCCTAAATCTCCTTTTTAATGTGCTAAAACCTAGGATTAAGACTTACGCAAGTCTTCCAACCCTTTTTGGCACATTTCACCTAATTTTCTAGGAGAAAAACTCTCGAGATCCATTTACCATGGACCCCAAAGACTCCTAGAGCTCCCCCTTGAGCTCTGAGCCCTAGCCATCTCCCTAGATGACTCAACCCACATTAGACCACACCGGTGTGCCTCCGGTGATTCTTGGCCTACAAAATGGACTCTCTTAACCTTAGACACCTTGTCTTTGGTTAAGTCCTTTTCTTTCCCTTTGGATGGCACCCCCTTGTCATCCTTGGACTTTCCCTCCTTGCCATGATTATATGCTTCCCCAGCATATTTCTTTCCATTTTCCTTGAAGGTCTTAGACCGGTAACCCAAACCCGATCTATCGTAGTTGGGTTTCAAACTACCCAACACCATGTCTAAGCCCTTAGATCCAACCGTGAATCTTTCTAGGGCCTTTTCTAATGTGTCAAGCCTTGCCCTCAAGGCTTGATTTTCCCTTTCCAAATTTCTAACTTTTGTTTCCATATGTCCATCTTGGACATTCCTAGACCTACCCTCTTTTCTAGGCATATTCCTTCCCTTCTTGGGATTAATGCCATCATCCTTAGGTACAAAGGTCCTAGGTTTGTGATGATGCATGCTTTTCTTGGGGTTTTGACCTACCTTGTTATTTCTAGTCCTATCATGATATCTAAAACCATGGTTATGCACAAGTAGGCAATTTTCACTTAAATTACCATGCATGAATGGATAATTAACATGATTCATAAAATGTAAGGAGGAACTTGAAATTGAATTACATTTTGGCTTAAGGTTAGGAGTTACCTTCCTTACCTTTGGAGTTCCTCCTTGATGTGGACTTCTTTGTTTCCTCCTTTCTTCTTTTTCCCATCTCCTCAAGTGTTCCATATTTTTGAGCTCCTTACTCCTTGGACACTTGGTGTGGTAGTGTCCTAGCTCACCAAACGTGAAACATCGAATCCTCCTCTTCTTCTCTTGAGTTTCTCCAATCCTACACTTTATGTTAGAATTTAATTTAATCGAACTAGGTTTAGAGTGTACCTCCTTTTTACCTTTCGGGCACTTGTCCTTGTAGTGCCCCTTTTCATTGCAACCAAAGCATGTGATGTGATCCTTTCTCTTGGCTTTGGCGGAGGTAGAGGTGGAGGCTAGGTTGACTTCTTCAACCTTGGATGATGTACATTCTTCTTCTTGATCCGGCATTGAATTGGGTCTCTCCTCCCCCTCAATCCTTGAGGTGGAGACCTCTTCCTCTTCTTCTCTTGAGGAGGTTGATGATCTTTCACTTATTCCCTCCTCCTCACTTGAAGAGGTTGACACTTCTTTTTCTTCTTCTTCTTCTTGACCACTTTGACTTCTCTCCTTGGGCTCTTGAGCATGTGTAGGATTTTCATGATACTCTTTCACTTTACTCCATAATTCACATGCACTTTGATACTCCCCTACACCATTTAACATATTAGTAGGCAAAATATTGATTACTATATCTATCACCTTCTTATTTCCCTGAAATTGTTCTTGTTGCTCTTTGTCCCAATATCTAGGACGAAGCTTCTTCCCGTGCTTGTCCTTTGGAACTTCGAAGGGGTCTTCAAGTGTGATTCGGCTTGCCCAATCCATTCCGAACCACGTCTCAATCCTCGCCCGCCAATAGTTGAAATCCTCGTGGACGTAGGCCGGCGGAGTGTAGATGTTGTCCCCTAGCGGACCTTCTCCTTCCATTTTCCTCTAGCGTGTGCTCCCTCGGCAGTTAGTCCGATCAAGAGCGGTCTTTCACTCTGATACCAATTGTAAGGATCGTTTTGGACGCTAGAGGGGGGGGGGGGGTGAATACCGTTTCTATGATTCTTTTTACCTACGTTGTTAGTTACGCAGCGGAAATACAAACAAAATAAAACTAACAACAATAAACAAACGTTAACAAACCGTATTTACTTGGTATCCACCCCGGCCGGGTGACTAATCCATGAATCCATCGGTGGATCACTCCCCGAATAACCTCCGGCTAGCCCTCGTCGCTCCTTGTGGGTGGAGAAACCTCGGCACAATATCTCGGACACTACCTGGGCACAAAAGACTACTAACTCACTTTACCCAAGCAAGTTTCGTCAAGAAACTCAGCCACCACGAAGTCCTCTTTAAATAGGACTCGGGGCTGATTTCTCGCTACCAGTCGACTGCCCCTAGGGTAGTCGACTGGTGCTAGCCAAATTTGACCGTTGACACCCCCAACGTTCGAATTTGCCAGCTCACCAGACACCTACCAGTCGACTGCCCCCAGGGCAATCGACTGGTACCCTGCTGAATCCCTTCTCGAGTACATTCACACAACACTCGACCCCCACGACTCGACTGACTCCTCCTCCGCAGCCTCGACTGTTGCTTTCGCACCCTCTTCATCTTCGGCTCCAGTCCCTCGGATGCACGCAAGCCTCCAGCTTGCCTCCATGCCATCCTTCACGCATGCCTCAAAGTCCGTGCCCATGCCATCCTTCACCGGATTGAGGCCGTCCAGTCCAGTCCATATGCGTAACCTGTACAACCTGCACACTCAACATACGCATATAAGAATACAAGGGTAATCCTAACTTAAACCCTTTGCCCAAACATCAAAACCCATGGTCACACCGGACCATCTCAGGACCGATTGCTCCAACACCAATAAGGCTACGGCGAAAGAAGGCCTAGTGCCTCGCCAAGACCTAGAAGCCAATTATTGAAAATCAAATTCACTTTACTATTGTCAGATTTGAATCTAACACAAGTTTTAATCAAATCATAGATTTAACAATGAATTAAGAAAAATGATTCAAGCATCTCTCAGTACACCCATAAGGCAACCATGCTTACTATATTGAGACATCTAGAATGGGTGAGATGTTAAGGACAAATAAATTAGAAATTATTTTCAAAACTATTTTTCAAAATTGTTAGAATATTTTTCTAAAAACATATTTTCAAAATAGTGCTTCAACATAGTAATGTTTTTATGGAATTCATGATTGTCTGATTGCTTATACATATTATAAGGTTTCAAAATTTATATCCTTTTAAAAATTGTTTGACTCACACAATTAGACACACGCCTCTTAGGACAACACTAAAGTTCTTTAAGACACTTAGATAGAGTTAAACAGTGTTGGGTATAGGGGGAGTATTTTTATTCCTTTGAAATGTTTTTTTTAAAAACTATACTTATCACTTGGAAATGCTTTTCGAAAACTCTGCTTTAAATAACTATCATGTGTGTTTCTGAAAAAGGCTTACGCTTTAAAAAATATATATATTTTTTAAAATTACCTATTTCATTGACTTTGATAAACCCTAAAGACACAGAGGAATGTCTACTTCATGATCTACAAGGACTCCTAGGATGTGTCAAATTTAGGGGGAGTCTAAGTTAAAAGAAAAAGTTCTGACAAGTTTTTTTTAAATTATTTATTTTAAAATTATTCGATAATTCCTTTGATTTGAATCAAACCTTAAGACTCAGAGGAAGATTATTTGTGGTCAACAAGCTTCCTAGGACTAGGTCAAGTTTAGGGGGAGGTCAAATTAAAAGAATTATTGAATATTTCAAGATGATATGTTTTCACGCATGGTATTTTCAAATCCTTATGAAAACATAAGTATCCTTTCAAATACTATCAGTTTAATAATTTCTCTTTAAAAATATTATTATTCTCAAAAATTTATTTTGTTTTAATCAAATGTAAATAATATTTACTTGAGTTGGAAAATCTCCAGGACACTTAGGAAAATGTCCTTGTAGCTAACAAGGTTTCCTATGATTGTGTCAGACTGGAAGATAAACCAAGTCAAGTAAAATATTATGTCTTCAAAAATTCATACATATTTCAAAATGTACTTACATACATTTTCAAAGTACTATCATTCTTTTTTCTTATCAAAATTCTGTTCGGAAATAGTACTTACTTGAATTTGGAGAATTTTCCAGGACACTTAGGAAAATGTCCTTGTAGTCAACAAGGTTTCCTAGGATTGTGTCAGACTGGAAGATAAACCTAGTCAAGTAAAATACTTTTCAAAATACATAATATTTTTCAAAGTACTTATACTCATCATAATATGTTCAACAAGTACTTAATTTTTCAAAATTCTTCATATTTTTCAAAGTACTTATGTTTCTTAAATTCATAATATTCAAAAAAGGGCACTTATATGTTTCAAAAATGCTTAATACTTGCATTTTTCAAAGCTCCTAACGTTTTTCCAAATACTTATATTTTCCAAAAGCTCAAATATTTTTCGAATATTTTCCGAAAGTACTTGCAAAATATTCACAATATTTTTCAAAATGTTTCCATTATTGGTGCAAGTATTCTTGTTTTTGATGTGTGACAAAGGGGGAGAGATGCGCCTTAAGTTAGAATTTTTTTGTTTCTTCCCAAAGGATCAAAAATCAAAATGTTTTCAAAAAGGGGGAGAGATGCGCCTTAAGTTAGAAGTTTTTTTCTTTTTCTCCCAAAAGATCAAAATGTACTTTCAAAACTTAGATTATTTTTTTTAAGGTTTAGCCCTTTCAACCAATCTAACTTAAGACATTATCAAACATCAAAAAGGGAGAGATTATTGGTGCAAGTTGCATCAGTGATGTCCTCCTCTAAGTGTTTTAATGCTTGACAATATACTTAACTCAGTGATACATTGAACAAGGAAGGGGAGTTAAGAGAGGAGTAACAAAAAGGACCAAAGTCCTAGTAAACCTAGGCACTAAGTCCTGATCATGGATTGGGCACTAAGTCCTGGCAAAGGGCTGGGCACCGAAGACCTGCTCGGAAGGTGGCCACGAAGTCCTGGTCGAGGACTGGGCAAGAAGACCTGGCCGAGGGTTGGGCACCGAAGACCTGGTGAGTAAAGCTGGGCAATAAGTCCTGGTGAGTGAAGCTGGGCAAAAGTCCTGATGAGTGAAGTTAGGCACCGAAGTCCTGGACTTAGGGTTTGGGCACGAAGTCTTGGTCCAGGGGACTGAGCAACTTAGCTGAGCGATGACTAAGGACAGAAGTAGAGACGAGTCGGGGTTCGGACGTCTCGAGATCCGAGAGTATCGAAAGCTAAGCAAAAGTCCACCCGAAGGACTGGGTGGCAACCGTCTCCTGAATGGAGTAGGTGAAAGGCGCGTTCTCGATGGTGGGAACTTGTGTCGGTTCGACCTAGGGTTTCGTGGAAATCCGAAGTCAGAACAAGTCCTTAAGGCTAATATTGGGTGTATATTTGCTTTGTATTTATGTATCTTGCAGGTACCAAGAACCGGAGACAAAGCAGGGAAAGGGCTGGAAACTAGCCAAGCCAGGCACCCAACAGCATCCAGGCACCCCCATCAATAGGGGCACCTGGCCCAAAGAGCAAAAGTGGTTGTTTCGTGAAGAAGGCAGAATAGGCTTCCATTCAGGCGCCCGGGATGATACACGCGCCCAAGTTGAAAGTTGTATTTGCTGTTTCGAGTTCGAAACACAGATAAGCCTTCACTCAGGCGCCCGGGAGGTTCAGGGTGCCCTGGTCAAAGGTTTTATCAGCTGCGACGAGTTCGGCGCGGGGATAAGGGTTGACCGAGTCCATAGGGGCGCCCCATTATAATAGGCGCCCGTATGAACCCTATAAAAGGGGCCTCGACCCCTCAGCTTTAGACATAACTTTTCGGAATGATTCTGAGCATTCTAACCGATGACAAAGAGCTAATGACGAGGCTCTACTACCGGGAGGTTCCATGAGGAAGTGCGCGGCACTTCGGACGTCCAGATCGGTCGAGCTTCAAACCTTGTTCTGTTCGATTTGCTTTTTATTATTCTACATTTAATTTTCTATATTTGTGCTTGTAATTATCAACTGTAAGATGGGTTTTCTCCGCCTCTAGAAATTTAGGAAAGGAGACCAATAGTGGACTCACGTCGAGTACATAGGCCTTGGACGTACTGACCCTGGGGGTCGGTAACCAAGTAAATAAATCCGCGTGTCTGTTGTATTGCTTTTATTCTTTCTGTTTATTTTCCTCTGCACTAATGCTCTGAGTCTAGAACGAAGATTTGAAAAGTTTATGATTTCCGCAAGAAAGATTTACTGTCGATATTCACCCCCCCTCTATCGACGACACCGGTCCTACATCAACTACTTGGGTCGGTTTAGTTATTGGTTCAGTTGAGATCTCAGTAGTTGGTTCAAGAGTCAGTTCATTTAGAGGTTCAATCGGTGGTTCAATTGATGGTTCAACTGTTGGTTCACTGTCTTCCTGATCAATATTTGATTGGTTCAAGTTTTGATTATCAGTTTTTGGTTCAATTTCCTCATAAAAAATTATGTTCGTAGTTTCTTCAATTTTGTGAGTTTGTTTATTATAAACCCTATAGGCCCTACTAGTTGTTGAATATCCTAAGAAGATCCCTGGGGTTGACATGGATTGAAACTTACCTAGGTAGTCTTTAGTGTTCAAGATATGGACTTTGCACCCAAAGACTCTTAGGTAGTGTAGGTTAGGCAGTCTATGATAATATAGTTTATAAGAAGTTTTATTATGTCTTTTGTTAATTAGAACCCTGTTTTGGATGTAGCATGCCGTACTTACTGCTTCTGCCCAAAATTGGTTAGCTAGATTAAATTCATTCAACATAGTCCTAGCATCTTCCTGAAGGGTTCTATTTTTTCTCTCCACTATCCCATTTTGTTGGGGGGGGGGGTTCTAGGACAGGAAAACTCATGAATATATCCATTTATTTTGTAGAATTCCTCAAACCTTTGATTTTCAAATTTTCCCCCATGATCACTTCTAAGTCTTTTGATTTTAGTATCATTTTGGTTTTCAATCATTTTACATAAGTCAATAAATAAGTTCAAGGTTTCATCCTTAGTTTTTAGGAACCTAACCTAGGTAAACCTAGAGTAATCATCGATAATTACTAAGCAGTACCGATTCCTGTTTAGTGACTTGGCTCCATGTGAATCAAATAAGTCAAGGTGTAGGAGCTCAAGTGTGGTTTGGGTTAAGTTTGATTGAGTTGATTTGTGAGTAGACTTAGTTTGTTTGCCTTGGTTACAAGAATTACAGATTGTGTTTTCAAAATTCTTAATTTTTGGTACACTTTTAATTATACCAAGTTGGGTAATTTTAGAAATTAGTTTAACATGAGTGTGACCTAATCTCCTATGCCAGAGGTTGGATTCTTCTAATTGAGTCAAGAAGCATTTTGGTACTAAAGGTAAATTAATAGTATAAATATTATTTTTTCTAGTACCCTTAAGCATGACTTCTGAGGCTTGGAGGTTTCTAATCAGGCAGTCAGAGTTGGTGAATGTAACTACGTAGCCAGTATCACATAGTTGACTTATACTAAGCAAATTGAACTTGAAATTTTCAACCAAGAGTACTTTCTTAATCACAAAATTAGACTTGAGTTCAATGTTACTTGACCCAATGACTTTGAGTGTAGCATTATTGGCAAACGCTACTCAGCCTAGGTTCTTGAACTTGATTTTGGTGAATTTCAATTTATCTCCAGTCATGTGTCTGGTGCATCCACTATCCAATATCCATTGGTCCAAATCTTTATGTTTCTACACATAAAGTATTTATTGATTTGGATCTAATTAGAGTTAAGGATAGCTTAAATTGATTTTCATAACCTAGTCTGTCTCACCCAGTCTAGTGTTATCAATCACGTTAACCTTATAGGTTTTGTGAGACATGTTTTCAAAAATAAAAATTTTAATTTTGAAAAGCATGGTTAATTTTGAAGGCATTGAGTTAATTTTGAAAGTTTTATAATGTTTATTGATTTTGAAAAATATGTTGAATCTAAGATTAGTTGAAATTTGTGTTAGATTCAAATTTAACAAGTAGTAATTTGAATTTGGTTTTCAGTAATCAGCTTCTAGGTCTTAGCGAGGCACAAGAACTTCTTTGGCCGTAGCCTTATTGGAGCAACAACCCTTTCCTTGACAAAGCCTTTTACTGAAAATTCATTTTCAAGTTACTTCTTGAAAATTTTTGGTCTAACTAGTTTGGGTCTTGGATCGGAAACTTCGGCTAGTTTCACCAGACTAAACAGACCAAGTAGGATATACTTGACCTTATTAGAAGGGCTTCCCTAATGCACTATCATCTCACCTCCACCCAATACTATGTTGTTCAAATTTCAATTGAATCTTTTATCCTTAGTCTAGCCAATCCTAAGTCTAAGCATGATAATTAAAATTGCAAAAGGAAATAAACAAGCAAGCAATCAACAAAAAAAATATCTACTCATAAATATGGTCTTTATATTGGCTTCCCTGGACTAAAGCCTGGATAAGGGTTAGGCAAGATGTGAATCTTGTCCTTGGGGATCCAATACTGGTTTGGTCCATCTTGTTTACTTAAACATAGCTTGGGGACCCATCCTTGGACTTGGGTCTAGATTGGTTCAACACAGAATAATATGCGCGTTGTCTCGACTTAGTTCGATAGCCTAATCCAGATCGGTTAAGAACGGACTTCTGCTTTCCAAGGATCATGTCAAGACCCTTGGAACCCGAAGTGAATCGTTCTAAGGCTACTCTGAGCTCCTTGACTTGAGTTTTCAAGGAGGAATTCTCTTCCTCAAGCTTTTGAACTTGAGTTGAGTTTCTTGCTTGAATTTGCTCGGTCAAGGAACTCTACTCGACTTCCTCATCAGGCGTTTTACTTCTTGTCGGAGGGACTTGGCCCAGATTTTGGATTTCGCTAAGTTACGAGACAAATAAGAAATTAATTTTGACAATTCATATTCTGAGTAACCTCTTACCATGATTTGCCCGTTCTATGAGATTGTAAGTCTTCCATCATCTGGTTCCGACTCTGATCCGGAGTCGACATCTTCCGAGGTGGTTAGGGCGAGGAGATTCATGTGTGGGACTTCTTCTTCTTCTTCGGAAGAGGATTCATCCCAGGTGGCTTGGAGAACCTACTTTCTTCATGCCTTTTTGGTTTCCTTCAGGTTGGGGCACTCTGACTTGAAATGTCCCTTTTTGTTGCATTCGTAGCAGGTAACGTTGGTCTTGCTCTTCGAGCTTGTTGAAGGTTCTGCTGGATCTTCCTTTCTTCGGCTTGCTTTCTTCTTGTTCGTTTGGTGCTTTAGTTCTTTATAGTAGTCCCAAGCTAGCCGAACCAACTTGGGTCGATCCCCTTCACTATCTTCTGATTCCGAGTCTGAGTCAGACTCGGGTGCAGGTTGGGTCTTCTTCTTGGGAGCTTTCCCTTGAGATTTACCTACAACAAAGGCTATACCTTTCTCGATCAAGGTAGTGTTAGTCTGTTCATGTAGTTCTAGTTTAGAAAAGAGTTCGTCTAATTTAATTTCAGATAAATTCCTTGAAACTTTGTAGGCATCTACCATAGACGCCGATAGTGAGTTTCTTAGAAAAGAATTAAGTGTATACCTTATCAGGTCACGATTTTCAACCTTGTGACCTATCATGTGCATCCCATTCATCAGCTCCTGAATTCTGGCGTGGAGTTGGGATGCAGTCTCACCGTCGTGCATTTTGTTTTCTATAGACTCTGTTCAGCAACAAATCTCTTTTGCTGATCTATGTGTCGGAAGTGCCTTCGTGCAGCTCGATCAGCTTGTTCCAAAGCTCCTTCGCGTTATTGAAGGGTCCCACCCAGTTCAGGTCCTCCTTGGTTAAGTCACATTGCAAAGATTGGGTTGCCTTTGAATCGGCCTCGATTTTCTTCTTTAGTGGGGCATCCCACTCGGTATAATGTTGCACCACACCTTGTGCATTTTTAGGAATTTCCAGCCCAGACTGGATGATTATCCACATGTCCACCTGGGTTTTCAGGTGGACTTCCATCCTACTTTTCCAGTAGGAGAAGTCTTCTCCACTGAAAAGTGGAGGTCTGACAGTGTTGTACCCCTCTTGCATGACCATTGAATTTTTCTGAAAAAAATAAACAAAACTTGTCCAAGACTAGGTCTTGGATTAGCAGTGCGGAAGAAATATTAACAATGGAAAAAGATCAAGTGGTGTTGCACTAACCTCGATTAACGATAAAATTTGAGCAAAAGAAAAAAAATTTTAAAATTCATAAATCCGAAAAAAAAAAATTCTCAAACTGGTGGTTGCACCAAGTTTGAGCCAGCCGCTCTGATACCACTTGTTGGATTGGAGTAAATCGATAGAGGAGGGGTGAATATCGATCAGAAAATTTTCAGATAAATAGAGAAATTATGCAGCGAAAGAGTAAAACAAAGTCGCTAACACAGTTTGTTTTACTTGGTTCGGAGTCGCGGTCGGCTCCTACTCCAAGGCCCACGGTCCTTGATCGTTTACGATGGGCAATTCTATATTCGAAGAATATTTACAATTTGGAGTAGAGATATAATTAAAAAAATATTACAACACTTAAGGAATTAAAGCTTTTATCGACGGCCGGAGTGGATGAAATTTCAGAGCAGCGGGTCATTGTCGGCGCTTGAATCGCGAGTGCAGAGCGTGCCGTAGTGTAGTGTTTGAACAAAAGTGTTGAAAGCGAGATTTGCAAGTTGTTCTGAAGCCATGGGGGTGAACTCCCTTTTATAGTGGTCGCTTGGGCGCTTGTTTTGAAGGGGGCGCCTGACACGTGGCCTCTCCTGCGCGAACTCTAATCCGCTGGCTTGGTCAGTGCTTATCCCCTTCATTGAGGCGCCTGAGCTGACTGGGGTGCCTGTGTTAACACAGGCGCCTAGCTTGACTTGGTCCAAAGGCTTTCGTGGCAGTTTGCTTCGATGGCTTGGTTTGGCCTAGCACTGGTGTGCCTGTATCCATACAGACGCCTAACCCAGTGAGGCACCTCCATCCAATGAGGCGCCTGAGCTGCAGAAACCCAGTCCCTTCGTTTCCTGCAACCAGGGTTAGTTCCAAACACAAGAAGCAAATATACAATATATATTAAACATTATTTACAACCTAAGCTATCTTGATTCTGACTTTGGGTCTCCCAAATGGAACCCTAGGGCGAACCGACGCCTAATATTCCCTTCTATATGGAACGCGCCCTCACCTACTCCTCTCGGGAGAATTTACCTTTTTGCCAACCGGCCCCTCCGGTTGGACTTTTGCCCAGCTTCACTCACCAGGTCTTCGGTGCCCAGTCCTCGACTAGGTCTTAGTGCCCAGCTTCACTCACCAGGTCTTAGCGCCCAGCTTCACTCACTAGGTCTTAGTGCCCAGCTTCACTCACCAGGTCGTATTGCCCAACTTTACGTCAGGACTTAGTTGCCTAGCCCGCGGCCAAGACTTAGTGCCCAATTCAAAGAACCAGGACTTAGTGCCTAGTGTACCTAGGACTTTCCTGCACACTTAATCAGCTTGTTAGATCACAACCAAATCTTAACTTCTGAACCCTTTGCCATTATCAAAACATTGGTTCGACTTTGGTGCTTCCAACACCAATAGTGAAATTATTAAAATTAGAAGTAGAACAATTGAAAACCTTTAAGGATGATAAATTTGATGATTTGCATGTTGAGGTCCTTGAGGATGAGAACAAGACCCTAAAGAGTTAAATTGAAAAACTCAAGAATCTTCTTGGGAAATTTCAAATAGCTCTAAGACCTTGGATATGATCCTCAACCCCTAAAGAGCGGTCTACAACAAGGCCGGTATAGGTTACCGACCTAAGGAACCTAGTTTTATGTCATTGATAGCTAGAACCCAATTTAAATCATCAAATGCTTCTAGGGTTCAAGAACCTAAGAAGAAAATGACTAAGGCATGGGTACCAAAGACTTTTATTGTTGGTGCATCAGGTCCCAAGGTGTGGGCACCTAAATTGTCTATCTTTCGTATTGTATAGGCATTGGTTGAGGGGGAGCATCTATCGACATGGTTTGTTGGTAGTGGGTGCTCCAAACACACGACACCGTGGGAGCAGCAAAGCTAAATCTCACTTTGTTAAACCCTCCCAAAAAAGTATTCTTCTTATGAGTAGTTGAGGGTAAATTTATCTCTAACTTACAAAAGATATTGGCTTGGCTTCTCATTTCGGGCTACTATAAAGTAACCACCATACTTTCTTGTTATCTGTAACACTAAAGGATAGGTAGTGTGTGAAATTTTATTTTCTCTACACCCATAATTGAACATGTGAACATGCCATTATTCAATTTTTGTATAGCATATGCAAACATTCTAGTTTCAAAAATTTCAAGACTTCCATATTTTGCAAAAGCTTAAGGAAGAACCATCTCTGAAATTATTTCATGCGAATACTCTTTATTAGGTCAAAGTTTATGTAAATACTTTAAATGCTTTGAATTTACCAATTTTGAAATGGTATGGTTGAGATCATGGATATTATAGTTAATGATTGGATGCAAATTCTATGATGTCGCTTCCCTTACATAGTATAGTGCTTTTGAAAAATGCACATGTGTATCCATTCGTTAGACCAACTGGTCCTTCCCTTTCCTTTGCTACGTATGCTATGTTTAACCTTCAGTCTACTTGGAAAGAGAGGAGTTGTAATTTGTTGCTAGTGATTTACTTTAGAACTCAATGCAGGAATAAATGTTGATACAAACCTGTTTTGGGATTCTATGGTTAAGACCAACTTGGGACTATGGATTAAATTGGATTATCAAAATTGGTGTGGAGAAATATATTTTGGTTAAGGGATTCATATCGTGTATCAGAAATTTTTCTAAAATATCATTTGTTAATGCAGCCTACACCCTTGTTATGGAATAAGTTTTGGTTAATGGAACAAACCTGTTCTTGGAACGTATCAGAGGTTCAGAAATTTTTCTGAAATTTGATCGGTCTACAGACCAATCAGAAATCTTTCTGTATTGAATAGCAACGAACCTGATCGGTCCGCAGACCAATCAAGATATTCCCAGATCGGTCAAGGAGACCGATCAGGACTATGTGTCTGATGCAGCTTTATCACACTGATATACTAGCATTACTTATTGCCATATGATGCATATACGTTGTTGCCGTGATACATTTATGCTATATATCTTTCATATGCAATTCAAAATTATTCTTCATTTTTATTTTGGTTTTAGGGAGAGACTCTTGTTTAAGGGGGAGTTGTTTAAATTTAATAACCAGTCTACACCCTTTTCGGTGTTTGACAAAGGGGGAGAGGATGGTTAGTTAAGTTTAGGTTTTATTACGAACTTAACTATTGTAGGGAGAGGACTCTGATTCCCTTGCAATAATATACTTGACTTCTAATACCTAAACTTAAATTGTGTTGTCAAACAAAAAAAGGGGGAGATTGTTGATGTAGTCTGACCTGATTGTTGTTTTAGTGTTGACACCGATTTAAGTTTAGTTGAGTGAGATCAGATAGTTAAGTTCGGATTAAGTCCTGGTCGGGGACTGGGCACGCAGTCCTAGTGAGTGAAGCTAGGTGAAGTAAATCCTGGTGAGTGAAGCCGGGTCCTAGCAAGGGAAGCTAGGTGAAGAAAATCCTAGTGAGTGAAGCTAGGTGAAGTAAATCCTAGTGAGTGAAGCCGGGTCCTAGCAAGGGAAGCTAGGTGAAGGAAATCCTAGTAAGTGAAGCTAGGTGAAGTAAATCCTGGTGAGTGAAGATGGGTCCTAGTGAGTGAAGCTAGGTTGGACTAAGTCCCAGTGAGTGAAGCTGTGCATGACGTCTTGCTCCGGGGGACTGAGCATTAAGTGTACTGGTCAGAGAGGGCTAGGTAGCTTGTTCTCCGGACTAGACTGAGTCAGAGAGGGCGAGGGAGCATGTTCTTTGTACTTAGGGTCAAATTGAGTGGCTGGATCGGTCTGATGTCCGATCAGGGAGTTGGCACAAACTCCCTTGATTCTAGATCGGTCATAGGACCGATCTAGGATGTCTGATCGGTCTGTTGACCGATTCAGAAAGCTTTTGAGATAACAGAAGGCTTTCTGAACGAGCTAGTGACCGATCAGATACATTATGTGAAGTCACAGAGAGTTATCAGATCGGTTAGTCCGACCGATCAGAATCAGGCTGGACCGAATAGGAGTGACCCTGATCGGTCAACCACCTGGCTGATCGGTCAGCTAGACCGATCAGCCCTTGGGTGATCGGTCACCTGGACCGATCACCACTTGGCTAATCGGTCAGCTGGACTAATCAGCCCTTGGGTGATCGGTCAGCTAGACCGATCAGCCCTTGGGTGATCAGTCAGCTGGACCAATGACCACTTGGCTGATCGGTTAGTTGGACCGATCAGCCCTTGGGTGATCGGTCCAGTTGGACCGATCACCACCTGGATGATCGGTCAGTAAGACCGATCATGGTCCTGACTACTCTAGCCCCTGAACTTGCAGTAAGGTCTGTGATCGGTCTAGTGATCGATCCCTGATCTCTGATCGGTCAGTGAAACCAATCAAAACTTCATTGGATCGATCATAATGGAGTCTGATCCGTCAAGATGGTGTCTAATCGGTCCAGGTGACTGATCAACGCCTCAGAACTTTAATTCAAATGGTTGTCAGATTCCTGATTTGCTTCTGATTCGATTCTGATTTGCTTTGCTAATAAACCTATGAGTGTGCAGATGATACAGAGTCAAATGGAGGAGCAAGGAGAAGGGTCAAGGGTGACTTTCTCTGGTGTCTTTTTGTTTGATATATACTTGCAGGTTTCAATGGCACCTGACGACCTGAGGCTTCAGCTGAGGAAGGCTGAGAGCTCAGATGGGGTCAGTGGGTGACGACTGACTTGAATCTCCTGCTGAAGAGGTCTTCAGTGAACTGAGAGCTCAGAAGAGGTCAGTGGGTGACGCCTGTAGGTGTGCAGAAGGAAGATTAAGAAGAGGATGGGGAAGCAGAGAAGAAGAAGAGACAACAACGAGAATAAAGAAGGGTCTAGTGTTGAGTTGTTGAGTTCTCTCTGTATATTCTTCTTGCTTGAGCTTTTCTTTTACATCTGTTGTGCTTCCTTCAGGTAGTCTCCTATGCTTATTCTGATATACTTCTGAGACTTTCTGTGGAGAGGTTACTCCACCGAGAAGGAGAAGATTTTAACCAGAGTTCCGGGGCTTGATCTGCCGACGATCAAGGGATTGTCCACCTCACGGGCACGCCAAGGAGTAGGAGCAAGTTATCCCCGAACCTTGTAAATCTCCTATGTTAGCGTCTGGTTTGTTTTCTTTCTATTTTCTATCTGTTCTATTATTTCCGTTGCTAACCTAAGTGCAGAAAGAAAAGAAGCCAATATTTGGTGGGTGACTATTCACACCCCCTCTCTCTAGCCATCCCAGATCGAAGCCAATTTTTAGTGGGTGGCTATTCACACCCCCCTCCCCCCTCTCTAGCCATCCCAGATCCTAACAGGTGGTAGTTTGAGCCTCCATGTAATGGCTAACAAGTCCAACATCGTATAGAATATCATGCCTTGTGCATGTGAATTATTATAAGCTTCCAACCAAGCTCTTGACAAGTGTTGGATCAACTTTTTCTCTTTCATCATGCTTTGATAACTTGAATCCACATTGTACTAGGGTATTTATGGACTTACTATTATCTATTTTGAACTTCTTTAATATCTCTCTTGCATAACATTCTTATGAGATGAAGATTCCATCTTCACTTTGTTTGACTTCGGTTTCTAAATAGTATGCCATGAGCCTAATATCAGCATTCTCAAACTCCTTTATCATCGCTTTTTTAAATTCTCCAAACATACTTGGAATTTTCCTCGTGAAAATCAACTTATCGACATACAGGCAGACAATCAAAATATCTTTGTCCTTATTCTGAATGTATAGCGCATGTTCATAAGAATATTTGATGAAATCTTTCTTTTGAAAGTATTTATCTATCTAGCTATTCTATGCCCTTGGTGCTTGCTATAGCATGTAGACAGACTTCTTCAATTTTAGAACGCTTTTTTAGCATGTAGGAGGTGGAGGTAGAGGATGAGGAGACAATGATAATGAGGACGTTGATTTTTGATGATGGGTAAATTTGTTATCTTAATATAAAAAATTAATGATCTTTTATTTTAATATTATTTTTCTATGCATAAATAATCTATAAATTTATAAAACTCATTGCTCAATTTCTTTGTATAGTCGATGTCTTATTTGTAACCTTATATATATTATCTGTTAATACTTTATATTTCTTGCTATTTATAGGTCCTGGCAGGTGATATCTTATCGTCACAGGATTTGTGCATTCTCCTTATCTATAAAAATATGATAATTTTTTTTAATATTAATTGTTATGTATCAAATTTATTTTAACTTTATCTTATTTTTATTTTACAACACATCTTCAGATGGGGCGGTGGTCATAGACATAATTCTCAGGATGAGTCAGGACCTAGTAATGCACCTATGACCCTTTCGATCAAGTAAGACCATCACATTCGCCTTCCCCAGTACCATCACCGCACCCGTCCGTAGGACAGGACCTTCCTATCAGATACTCATTCACGGATGAGCAAGATGTTCATCGGTTCATAGTCCCCTATAGAGATTCGTAAGTATAAAAATACAATTTTAATTATTTATCCTATAGTTAATTATTTAATAATGCTTTTTCCCTTTATTATATATTTGAAAATTCTATCGTAGTTGCTCATGAAATAAATAGAATCGTGAATAACCACTAGTTGGGGAATTCTATGTCTTATTTGAGCACTCCTTCTTCAATGAAAGAATTATGGTGGAGTGAGTTTAAGGTATAAATGTTTTATTTTATACCTGAAATAAAAGTAAATATATATAATCAATTGTTTTTTTTATTAAAGTGGACGTTTACTTGGGACCCTAGCTATGAAATTGAAGTTAAAAAGATTTTCAAAAAAAAGTGTGGTGATCACATCAGCCACACTTTAAATCATGCAAAGTCTAGGGGAAAAAGCAACCATGTATCACGGCAGAAAATTGGACCAAAATTTATAATTATTGGGCCACGGATGAAAGTAAAAAAAAGAGAAGTCAATAGAATAGGTCAAATCAATCATACAATTCTGGAGACTTATCTGTGATATATGCAGGAGGTTCAATAAATATTGATGAACATAGACGCAGAATGGTAATTATGTAACTCTCTCAATAATTTTTCAATCTATTTCATTTTATTATATTATTTCTAATCATATTTTTTAGGTCCAAGAAACTAGGGAGAAACCTATATTTCTTGAAATCTTTACAAAAACATTTACAAAGAAAGATAAGTCTTTGAGCGGAGCTAGAGCCAAAGTAATCAAGGTTTGGCTTAATTAAAATTTTAAATGTTCATAAGTTTTTGTTATAATAAATTTAATTTAGTTTTTGTTCTTATAATATAGAAAAAATGTGATGAGCTCGAGACATCACATAGACATTCAAGTGTTGGTCTAGAATATGGTTCATTGTCTCTTGGTAATAATATATACTTATGGTTGGAGGCGAGTGGGGGACAAAAGGAGGGAAGGATTTTGAGAATGGGATCCCTAAGCAAAAATCATAGAGTTTCCTGTAAATCCTTTTCCACCCCACCAGCAGTCTTATCTCAGATTACTAGCTTAACAAAAAAGGTTTCACAATTAAGAGGCATAATCTCAGAAAGAGATGAACAAATGAGAATTATGCAAGAAAAGTAAGATTTAATTTTGAGACATTTTTCCGCTCTAAGTCAGATTCCTCCTAGTTCGGCTGATATTGGTGGCGATGGTGGTGATGGTGATGGTGGCAATAGTGATGATGGTGGTGATCATTATGTATGATTTTTTTTTATTATTTGTCATTTAATTAGTATTTTAGAACACATATTTGATTTTGTAATTTTTTACATATTTTTAATACTGTTCATTTTCTTTTAATAGGATTGAGGAGATACATGAGTTTCACTGTCCGAAAATGTAATTATAAACTTTTGCATTCACTTTGTTACAGATGAGTATTCTTAATTTTTATATTACTCTCAATTTATTCTTTAAGTTTTTCTTTTATGATTTCATGGCATCAATTTTTATTATTATATTTAGTTATATCTTGTTGCAGCATCAAAAAGTAAAATAATGAGGTATCTTTCTTATTACTTGTTAATGTTCATTGAGATTGCTTAAATTTCTGTTAACAGGATAAATATTTCTTGTAAGAACAAGTTCTCACAACTTCTCTTATTTTCTATGCAACATTATGTTTTTTTAGTCTTACATCTTATAGTTCATCTCCAATAACAGGGATAGTTCTCATTTTCTAGGCTTGTACTAAGTTCTCATTTTCTAGATTTATTTGATATATATACTTGCTTGTACAGCTGGGTTGTATGCTACTTGCACTAATATGGATGTTTAACTTTCCTTCATGGTTCTTATCATTGCGATCCTCAATGATAGTATTGCATAAGAGCATGCAGGTTTTATGCTACCTGCATTGCTGCCTACACTATTTCTTTTAATTGTATTACATAAGAGCATCACACATTTTATCTATTATTTTCTTTAGATTGTTGTTCCACTTCATGAAAATCTTACTTTTTCTCTTCAATGTTACAAGGTACCATATAGATCATTTTGAAGGATAGGGTCAAGCCATCTCCTCTCCTTTCTCCCTAACAACTAGAACTTGCTGAGATTTTTGCAATAAGAAATGGACCTCGTTGTTACCTTGTAATTATGATGGTCATTTTCTTATGGGTTGATACTGACTTCTTCTGTGTAAACTATAATATTTATTGCTTGTGATTTTCATACCATGAAAAGTATTATATTTATTGTTTTCGATTTCCTTTTAAGCAAACTATGACTTGGGTTTGGTTTTTTCTTCTAGATTTTCTTTCTTTTAACCTTGCTATTGATGGATAGTCAATTAGAGAGTATTTAAAATTGAAAATCTTGAGAAAATAGCACAATAATTGATTTTGATTTTAATGATTTGAGATTTATTTTATTAAAATGTTATTATTTAAAAAAAATATTTTTAAAAAATTGTATCTATTTTATAATAAATTTAGCGACGAATATATTTTTGTTGCAAAATTATTGGAATTACAATGTATCAAAAAATTATGACAAATTTTGGAATTGTTGCAAAGTTGTCAAAATTTTTGCAATGAATTTTAAAATTTGTCGGAGATATTTCCCGACAAATAAAAAATTTGTCGTAGATTTTGTAACAAATTTATATTTTCATCCCAGAAAATCTACAATAAATTCTGAAATTCGTGGCAAAATTAATGACAAATTTAGTAAATTCTACGATGAATTTATAAATTTGTCATAAATTCTACGATGAATTATTAATTTGTCGCAAATTTTGAAACGAATTTTCAAATTTGTCGCAGATGTTTTGCGACGAATAAAAAATTTATCACAGTTTCTGCAACAAATTTATGTTTTCGTCCTAGAAAATCTGTGATAAATTCTGATATTCGTCGCAAAATATGTGACAAATTTTTTATTCGTTGGAAAAAATCTATGAGAAATTTAAAAATTTGTCGCTAATTCTGCGACAAATATAATAATTCATCGTAGACTTTTTGCGATGAATTTGATAATTTATCACAGAATTTGTGACAAATTTTATAATTTGTTGTAGAATTTGTGACGAATTTCTCAATTTGTCGCAGATTCTGTAACAAATTTTAAATTCGTCGTAAAAATGACGACAAATTTTGAAAAAATATGCAACATATTTTGTGTCAAAAATTGAATTTGTCATAAATTTTGCTATGAAAAATAAATTTATCGCAAATTTTGTGGCAAATTCAATTTTTTTGTCACAGGATTCTAGAATGACTATTTGGTGACAAATTTTTTTTTGTCGCAAAAATTTTTTGCGATGATTTTTTTAAAAAATTCATCACAAATTTCATTGCAAAATCAAGTGTTTTTTGTTGAGAGAATTCCGTTGAAAAAAGTAGCTTTTACATCCATTAAATGTATTCTCCACTAATTTTGGGCTGCTAAAGAAATGATTAGTTTGACAGTTTCTAATCAAGCAATGAGTGCGAATACCTCATCATAGTGAATGCTAGATCTTTGACTATAACCTTTTGCTACTAATCTTGCTTTGTATCTTTCAACTTCTCCTTTGGTAATTTTTCTTTATTTCTTATACTCACTTCAGACCAATCACCTTATGTCCTTCAAGAAGTGGAGTTAACTCTCATGTATCATTCTTCTTGATCGCATTGATTTCTTCAGCCATTACATCTTTCCACTTTTTGCCCTTTATAGCTTTTTGAAAATCTTAAGCTCACAATCAGAAAAGTGATAAATTAGAGTAAGATTATCTTGATTATCAGTTACCTTATAAAGGTCTTGTATGATCTTGAAGTGTGGTACTCTTTCATTTGAATTTTTACTTGAAGTTGATGCAGATGAATTTCGTTGAATACTTGAGGTTGGTGTTGCTAGTGGAGCAGTAGACTACTCTCTTTTTTGCTTCATCCTTGGTTGCTCCATATCTTCTTTTTTAGGGTATGAAAAGAAGTTGTAATCTTCATCATGTGATTGCCAATTCCATTCTCCTTCCTAGTCAAATATATATGACATCACGATTGATGATCGTCTTTCTAGTGTTTAGATTGTATAGCTTGTGATCTTCATCTTGTGATTGCCAATTCCATTCTTCTTCCTACTCTCTTGTTTTAAGCATGCTCCTTACCATGTCAAGGATGGTTTTGTTCTTTCTTTCCTCACTCGATTTTGCTGAGGGGATCTTGGATTTGTCATAGGTCTCCATATTCCATTGACTTCACAGAATTCTTGAAATTCTTTTATGGTAAATTCTTCTCCTAGATTAGATCGCATAGCTTTGATCTCGAACCGCTCTACTTTTCTACAGTAGCTTTAAATTTTTAAATATGCCAAAGATCTTTGATTTTTGCTTCAAGAAATACACTCAAGTTTTCCAAGAAAAATAATCTATAAAGAGAAGGAAATAATTACTTATCAAGTGAACTTGGTTTTATTGGGCCACAAATATCTGTGTGTATAAGTTCAAGTGGCTTTTGGGCTCTTGAACTTGATTGCTTTGGAAACCTTTTATGAAATGCTTCCCAAGTAGATATGGTTCACATAATTGGTCAGGATGTTTGATGCAAAGTAATTCTCTAATCATCTCCTTCTTTGAAAGCAATTCTATAGTAGCTTTAATTTTGTTGAATATACCGAAGCCCATGGATTTTTTGCTTCAAGAAATACATTCAAGTTTTTCGAGAAAAATCATCTTTGAAGAGAAGGAAATAATTACTCTTACCAAGTGAACTTGACTTTATCGGATTACAAACATCTGTGTGTATAAGTTCAAGTGACTTTTGGGCTCTTGAACTTGGTTGCTTTAGAATACCTTTACCAAAATGCTTCCCAAGTAGACATGCTTCATATGATCGGTCAGGATGTTTGATGCAAGTTAATCCTCTCACCATCACCTTCTTTGAAATCAATTCTACTCCTCCAAAATTAAGACGCCCAAATCGAAAGATGCCATTGCCAAGTGGTATCTTTATAACATGCTTTGAGACAATTGGCAACATCATTATGAATATTAAGCAAGAACATTCTATTTCTTGACATTGGCACTTTAGTAATTAAACAACCAATATCATCTTTCAAAATGAGAATATTATCTTTTAGATAAATATCATATCCTTTTTCTAAGTGTTGTGCTAAGCTCAAGATGTTTCTCTTCATATTTGGCACAAAGAAAACATTCGAAATAAAATCATGTTTTCCATTCTTCAAATGGATTAGAATGTAACCTTTGCCTTTCATGTTGATTTTTTATTCATCTTCAAAGGATACATTACTATCAACTGATTCATCAAGCTCTATGAACATGCTTCTTTTTCCACACATATGATTGCTTGTACTAGTATCGAGATATCACATTGTATCTTCACCTCTTTCATTTTCTTTATATGCTAGAAATAGAGTTTCATCTTCTCTTTTTCTTTCTTCCATATAGTTTACTCTTTCATATATTTTATTCTTAAGCGATCTGTATTCTTTAGCATTATGCCTAAATTTGTCACAATTGTAACACTTAACTTGAGATTTGTCGTACCTCAAGTTTATGTGTCCTCTTCCACATCCTCTTGTTGAATTTTCTCCTCTATCATTATTGTTATTAGAACTCCATCCTTGCTCATTAGCACATCCTCGTCCATATTCATGACCTCTTCCACATTGACATATTGTTATTGACGTTTTCATCTTTTTTTAGTTGGTTAAAGAGTCATCTTAAGGTGTTTTTGAGTAATTTCTTCATTTATCTTCTTCTTTCCTTCATGGGCTTGTAGTGAACCCAAGAGTTGATATATTGTCATATCTTGTAGATCTTTGGCCTCTTTGATGATGGTTGTAATACTATCAAATCATTAATTCAATGATCGAAGAATTTTCTCAATAATAATTACTTCTTCTAGCTTCTCGCCATTTCTCTTTAGATGATTAGAAATGGTAGAGGATCTAGAAAAAATATTCGGATACTAATTAGCCTTCCTTCACACGAAGAGCATCAAATTGACTTTTTAATGTTTCAAGGTATATATATATATATATATATATATATATATATATATATATATATATATATATATATATATATATATATATATATTACCTTTCCTTCTCCTTAATACAAGACTTGGAGATTTTCCCATGCTTACTTGGCTGAAATAGCACTTGAGATTTTTTCAAAATCATCCCCATCAAAATCTTGATAGGCGAGGAAGAGAGCCTTCTTGTTGTTGTGGATCATGCCGTCGGCAAGAGGGGAGTGAATTGCTCCTGAAAAATGAAATTTAGATCTTTTAATCTTTCTTAAATAAATATTTAGGTTAGTTGTTATAAATAACGAACATAAGCAAATAAAAATAATGACAAGAATAGAAAGAGGCAAACAACTAGATTTACTTGGTTGCAACTAGCGTGGTTGCCAATCCAAGACAATAAAATAGGAGAATCTTCAGATGTGCTCCTTTGAGCGGAGAAGCCTCTTATAGAACTTAGACACGTAGAAAGAAAATGAAAACTAGAATAGAATTCAAGTATAGTTGAATTGATTAAAAGAACTGACTTCAGGGGTCTATTTATAGCCCTTGTGAATGTTTATCAAGAAACTGGCGTGACACTTCTCGGGTGCCCGAGTGCACACGGGCACCTGACACGTGGTTAATGGTTATCCACGTCATAATAGTCGCAGAATTTCTACATCTCAATAAGGTTAAAACATCTCGAACGCCTCTATGGACTCAAGCGCCTGAGTGCTCGAGCGCTCGAAACCACTCGGGAGCCCGAGAGCTTACTGGTCAGCCTTTGGTTGACCAACCTTCTCTCAACCTTCTGGGTGATCCAGCCCTCCGCAGTCGAGCTCACCTGAACCCTTCTCCAGCCTTCCCCTCGAGCGTGCTTCCACCTGGCTTCTCGTCCCTCAAACATCACGCTCATTCTTCTTGACCCACCGGCATGCACTTCCGTAGACCTCTGCATTCCTCGAATACACTGAGCCTGTCAGCTCCCTTCTCGTGTCATTCTTCTCGACCACTACATCTTCCACTCGACTAAGCTCCTACACACCTAGACGTAGTGATCATATACCAACATGACCTAACTTGACTTGGTTCACCACATCAAAACTCACCCAGGATACTTACACTTATCTCTCCCTTTCTTAAATCTCATAGACTATCTTTTTGTGTTTAATATGATAAATAAAATTGTTGTTCAGAAGATTTTGGAAATTTTCTTTAGGGTTTTCCTGGCCCGTGGATGAAGTGAGGGGTAAAAGTGTTAGATAACCCAAGGGTCAAGGGGTTAATTTATTGAAATCCTAATCTAAGGGTGAGGTTCGAATAACCTGAACATTAGGGGTTGAAATGCAAAAATGCGACACCTTATAATCCCTGCATCGCTGTTCTCTTCATCGCAACCACTCATCCTCTTCGACGCAACATCCCATCCACCTATTTCTTCACGATTTACTCTTCCTCTCCACGCGAGGACCCAACGTCGCCATCCTTAGGGTAGGGATCTCATCTGCAGCAAATCTTCCAAGGAGGGGTCGTGTGAGTAAGGGGAAGAAGCTACTCCTGTCTCTGTTCGCAAGGTTTTGCAATGCGACACATGAGTATCACCACCTGATCGCCTAGATTTACCCATCGCTAGAGCTGACAAATCCGATGTCTTCTCGCATGGGTCATAGTGAGGCAGGGGATTTCCTTGTTTATGGTAGATTTCAGGTTGAGAATTGTTGGATACAAGTGAATGGAAAAAGAGGTGGAGAGGAAAGAGACTCTATTGTGAATAGGACTTTAGTCTCATATTGGGAGTTTCAAAGCATATTGGTTGGTTTAAATTGATTTACAAGCATGTTAGTTGTGAACAAATTCATGGGGGGAGACTCTCTCTTATGTGTGGGTGTGCACCGGGGGGGGGAGGGGGGAGGGTTGCAAATCTAGTGCCCGGATTTGTATTGAACCAAGTTGACTCGTATGCAAGCATGGCCTACACATGTCGAATGCAGGATCGGTCGGGACAAAATTTATTCAAGCGAATGAACCACCCTTTTTTACCTAAATAATTTTTTGTTTGTTACTCAAATATAACGGATGCATTAATTGATGAATCTGTAACCTCCAGACATTTTGATCTGGATGGGTTAATGAGTAGTAACTCTAGATGTTTTGATAATGAGCAGTAAATGACTTTAATTCGGTCATTAATTACTGTATGGGTCTATGCCCTATATAAAGAGGTTGTGACCAAGAGCAAAAAGGACAAGGAAAAGAGAAAAAAATTTCTTGCACCTTCGTTCCCTAAATCTTCTATATGTTCCCGCTCGGTGGAGTACCCATGGTAGCAATTGGGTGCTCTCTTAGTTCTCCACGAGCAACTAGTGCTTGGTTGTGTACTTGGTTTCACTATTGTATCCACGGAAACATATGTTCATCATAACCTCGAAGTACAGTCGGAGGAGGACAAATCTGTTTTAAGGAAATTGCATTACGTAGGCCTCAATAACTTTCTTCATCTCCAACTCGGGAGTTGGAACTTGGGAGTCTCCAGTTCAGAAGTCTGCAAAGTAGACTCTATAACTTGGGAGTCTATAGCTCAAGAGTTTGTAACTCAGGAGCTCGGAAGTCTCTAGCTCGGGAGTCTACAATAGACTCTACAACTTGGGAGTCTGCTGCTCGGCAGTCTCAGCTTGGGAGTTTGCAGCTTAGGAGTTGCCAGCTTGGGAGCTATAGCTCGAGAGTCTGTACTTGAAGTCTGCAACATCACTCTGCAACTTGAAAGTCTGCAGCTCAGTCTCTAGCTCGGGAGTCTGTACCTAGACTCTAGAGTCTGCACTCTCCATACAAGGTAGCTCAGGTCTTTCCAGCAAACTCAGCCATCCCAAGCAACTCTTCACTGCTAGGCAGCTTGGAATTATTGGTTCAGGCAACTCAATAGATAAGTTAAAAGTATTTATGTAATTTCAATTTAATTTATTCTCTCCGATAGTATCTCCAACAAGGGCTGCCATAAACCCTGTTTCATTCATGTTGACCTCTAAAATCTTCCCAAACCATAGCTCTTCTCTAGAGTTTTTGGTGGATTGGAGGTAATGAGCAAGCTCAGATCTGGATCTAGGGCTTGTTGACACTTCTCATCATTTTTCGATCTCACACGATCTGAGCCAGGGAGTGATCGTCGGCCACCATTCAGGTAATGATCTAGTTTTGTATTGCCTTGCGGTTTGCTACTATAACGAGGTTTTGATCCCTAGATTTCTACTTAGTTTTTTGGGTTGTTGCTGTAGTCTTATGTTCTGGAATGGATTGGTTATGTTCTTGGGTATAGTTTGCATTGGTGTTTGGATCATTATTTTGTAGTTGTTGTTTTGGCTTGGTGTTGATAATCGAATACATGTTGAATAGCTCTAGTTTCTAGAATCGATTGCTAAGTTTGAGCTCATGAAGAGCTTTGGTTGGGTATGTGATCTACAGTCGTGTGTTGTATATATACCTTGGTTGGAAATGTGTTTGATCAGGGTAGTGTGTGTTGTTGGGGCATTAGTTTGCCATGAGTCCTTAAAGGTTGTCATGGGTTGTGAGCTCTATTTTGGTGAGTATGGTTTAGCTGTGGAAGTTAATTCACTTTGGTAATTGAATGAGGTATCATGGAGTTGTCTTCCAAGTTAACATAAAAGTAGCTAATGTAGTAGATTCTTAAGCATGATTTGGGAATTTGATTAAATTATGGTTAGAAAGATCAGACATCTAATTTAAGCTTCATGATGTTAGTTTGAGGAATGGAATCGGTTTTGGGTGGGTATGATACCAATTGTTATAAATTATGATTTGTTTAGCTATGTACTAGTTGTATAAATAGCTAAACTTATGTCCTTTAATACAGGACACTGATGTGGGAGGTTCTCTGTGATACGGATATCTCCATTAAGGCGGGTACCTTTAACTTATCTCTGTAGATACTATCATTTTTATGCATGACTTATTATGGATAACAGTAGGTTTATATCTTATATTTGCATTTGATTATCCCTACTTGATACTTGTTGTTTGATCTTGGAGATGATCAAATTTATGTCTATACAATCTCAATGCTTAATACTCTTATTCTATAGAGTGCACATGTGTGCAAGTGTGCATAGGAGTAGTTGTATGTCATATTATACCAGACATTGGTTGATCAATAGTTATACCCAGCATGTATACCTAGTAGCATAGGCTAAGGTCATGATTCATGATTTCTGACTTGTGCATGATGTGTTGAGATATGGACGATGATAAGGGGGGTATTGCATGTGTTAGTGTCATGCACCATCTTTGCATTATTACATGTTGGTGATCATCGGCACCTTTATGGTCTGAGCCCATCGCCAGTCACATCAGAATCTACACACATTGCCACTTAGTGGTATCAGGAGGGTGTGTGTTGTTAAAATACGAAAACTTAGAGGGCTTAAAGGCAAGAAGGGCTGAATTAAGGGGGGGGGGTAAAGTAAATGGGACAAGTTTAGGGGGGGTTTTGCAAAAAGCCAGCCCTATAATTAATTCCGTTTCTTTTCCCTTGCGTCAGGTTACCCTTTTCAGCTTCCCCGACTGACTCTCACGAGCCCTTCCTTTTCCTCTCCCTCTTCTTCTCCTCACGTGCAATAGCCACGCCCGACTCCTCTTCTTCCCTTTGCGTGCCCTAGCTGGTAGCCGCGGCCAAGTTGACGCCTCTCGCGCGACCTCCCTCTTCCTCAAAAGTGGATCGGCCATCAGTCCCTGGAGTTGGGCATCCTTGTCGTCTTCCCGATCTCCCCACCGGGCGCTGAAACTTCGCAGGATCTGAGCAAGGAAGATCCGCCGAAATCAAGATAAGGGATACGTGATTTGTTACTTAGTTTTGCTTTGGGATTTCGGTTTCGATCCTTGTGTTTTGTATTGATCTTGAAACTGGGATTTGGGGTTCCTCTGTGCTAGCCTCGTCGAATCTAGGGCAAGGGGAATCGTTCGCTCCAATTCAGGTATGGTGTTTGGATTCGGATGATGTGATTGGTGTGGATCTTAGGTTCCTTCTTTGTTCTCCTTCTTTTGCTCTAGAATGCCTTGTTCTGGGAATTGTTTCATTTGGTCCAAATATGGGGATTGTGATCTCTGTTCGTGTATGGTATCTGAACTTGGAATTTGCTATAGGTTGATTGTGGCTTTGGTATAAGATTCCAAATACATTTGTTGTGGATCTTTGTTCTGGCTTTGGGTAGCTTTTTCATGAGTTTTTTGATGGTTATGTGGGTTTAATTCCTGCCGATCTTAATTGTGTGTTATAGCAATTTTAATTGGTTTTGCTTCTGTAGGATATCCAAGCTCCTTGTTTGGATGAGATGTGTTGTTCTTAGTGTAATCGATAAAAGCTAAGGCTTGAGTTTGATTAGAACATTCGATAAATTTGACAGTAGGTTTTAAATTAGTCCTATTGAATTGGAGATAGTATCATGAACTACTGATTTGGTGAGGGATGCTCGTTGGTATTATTTTTAATATTGATGTGGATGGTTAGGTTTGGGTTTGATCTAAGCTGAACCCAATATTGGTGGGTTGGGTTAGGTAATGTGATAAATTATACAAGTAGCTAAGTGATATTTGTTTGTAATGCAGGGCATTGAGTTGATTCACATATCGGGGATTTTACATTGGACAGGGGGTTTTCTTCGCCGGACTTTTTCTTATCGGAGACGGGTATCTCTGACTCTTCTTTTAGATATATGCTTGATATGCTTTGTTTAGCAATAGAGTAATAGATTGTGGTATAACTCTTCTATTTGTCTTGCTGATACTGTTTATGCTATACCTGGCATGTGATACCTATACCTTTAGGACTTAGGTTATGGTGCATTATCTACGATCCTTGCATATCATGTTGATATAGGTGGACTAGATAGTGGATACTGTTTGACCAGTGTCATGCATCATCGTGCACTGTGCATCACCGTCGATCAGGGGGCCCCTTTGTGGGTGAGTCAGGTCGACAGTCATACTGACCTACCTATATGACCACTCGTGGGTTAGTGGTTGACGGAGTATTGGATAGTGTGCTCTGTGCTGCTCCGCTTATGCACTCAGGGGTTAGTGAATCGGAGCGTGGTAGCAGGCAGAGATCCCTCCTTGAGTAGTCCATATACCAAGAGATGAGAGAGAGAGGTCTCTCCCCCATTTATATACATGGGGTAGGGGTAACACTCAGATAGATATATCTTCCAGAGATGGCCTGGGGCTGATAGAGATATCGCCAAGATAGGCCATGGAGTAGGAGTGTTACACTAGCAGCATTCCGTCTACTCGATCGCTCAGGAGTAGTGATGACAGAGTATGAACGGTAGTCACAGCCCTACGTCGGAGGGTGGCCTTCGCTCAGCTTCCTCCCGTACATAGGTGACGATGTCTGACCGACGACAGGGGTGACCATGTCATTGCACCTTGTGTATATGTATATTTTGCACTTACTTGTGCTTGCTTTACTTGGATGTTGCATATGATTGACGTGCACTTACAGGAGACCTTTATGTCAGGATTTTGGTGACACTGCTACAGTGGTTTGGTACTTTCTATTTCCTCGTCTTTAGTTGTACTTATTACTACCTGCACCTGTGTTATGTGATAACCTGTTACACTATTGCTAACTTAGACTATCCTGCATATATGATGGGATATCCGCTGAGTTCTATGACTCATTCTGTTAGCTCCATGTGTTTATTTTAGGATGATCGACTGGAGTACCCGGCAGTCTGTCCCAGTTCGCATACTCGTCGAGAAGATTTTGAGATTTTCTTCTATTTTGTTGGTGGTACATGTTGGTACCATTTTCTATACTTTTATACTTTACATTTCCGCTGTTGTTTTTGTGCTAGATTTTGCCACTCTATATGTCAGTATAGTTATATTTTTGTGAGTCGTGGTGACCTTTTGTGCATTGTGCTTTGTCGTAAGCCGTACCAATACGCAACTTTTGTTTTTCGTTGGCATTTTCGTTTACTACAATCGGTTGTTTCAGCCCTATAGGCTGTGGTACAGTCGACCGAGGTGATCGTAGAGGTTAGGGTTTCTGGATTGTCCGCCGGGTCGAGAGAGTGGCAGTCCGGTCAGTATCGAATGGGCGGCTCCTCGGGGCGTGACATGTGTAGTTGGTCTGCCGGGGCTCTGCTCAGCCTCTTAGGGATAGTGGTTTCTGAAGCATGGTAGCAAGCAGAGATCTATCCTCTTTTTGGTGATACGAAGAGATGAGAGCGGTGCTCCCTCATATGACTTGGGGTAGGAGGATAGTCCTCCACCAACATTCTACCACTCGGTCACTTAGTAGCAGTGATGGAAGAGTGCGTACAGTTATCACAACCCTACCTTAGAGTGTGTACTCCTACAACACCCTCACTTTTGATATGTGATGGTGGTTGGTTGGCGTCAGGGGTGACCATGTCATCGCATTATACTCATGATGCATGAGATTGCATTTGTTTGTGCTTGCTGTATTTGATTGAGCTATGGTTGCTGCACTTGGTTGGCATGCACATACGGGAGATATTTTGCACTTGGTATGGTGATGTTGCATCGCTAGTGTGTACGAGCTTACCAATGGAGGGTTCAAGTTTTCGGGAGTTTATAACCTTATTACCTTGTAGGTGGGGCTGATACTGGTATTTACATGCATTCAATTTTTCAGTCATGTATTCTGATTATTTCTATGAGACTGTATCTATTTGTTTATTCTCTACTTGTATAGCTTTTTGATACTATGCATATCTATCTGTATCACCCACAAAGTTTATCTGGACACACTCCCATTTGCTTGTTTCCCCTTTCAGGATGATGCTACCAAAAGAGCCTAGTAGCCAGTCCCTCCCTTCCTTTGGGTTTTCCATTGCTACGCATTTTCTATACCTTGTGATTGGTTGTAGTTTCTTTCTATATATGATTTTTCATGGACTTGTAAATGATATGGATTTCTGTGTGTTTGTGTGTCTGTCTGCCCGGAAAGCTATATACTTGTTTTGGTTTTACTGTAGTCGACGGTACGTGACTTTGATATTATGTGTAGCATTGTTTTCATATATTATGAGCTATAAGTTCCGGCGGTGTTGGCCGAGGTATGTGGAGGTCCGTGTAGGCCGTGTATTAAGGTTTTAGATAGTCTGCTATATAGGGGAGGTGATGTCCAATTTATATCGGGCATCTGATTCGTTGGGGTGTGATAATTTATTTGGTATTAGAGCTCAGGTTACGAGGCACCTTGGGTAATTACAGATTTTTCAGATTTTATCCGATACCAATTTATTTGGTATCAGAGCGTAAGTTACGATGCCTATCTATTTTCATGTTTTAGGATTTTTCAGAAATTTTACGGAGTTTAGATGATACCAATTTATTTGGTAACAAAGTGAGGTTTTGGCGATGTCTGTTTGTTTCCGTGTACAGATTTTTTGGAGTCGTTTCTTGACGAGGTCACATTTTGGGACTTGGTAGTGACGGGATATCTCCAGGTGACAAATACGTAAAATGGTAAAGTTGGTAACTTTGTACCGTTAGTGATATTTGGTGATATCTTTATAGGTATGTCTCGCCGTATTGAGTTGACCCCACCTCATAGATGTGGTTCGGGTCAACCATGTCGGGAGACAAGTGAGACAGAGGGCTGAGACTACCGGTTAGGCAGCAGGGTCTCCGGAGAGACCAACTACGGTAGAGGTCGACACTCGAAGACAAACTCATCAGCGTGTTCCGGGGGGTCATGGTTCCTAGCCACAGAGGGTTCCTTCCCCATTCCCATAAATAGTTTCATAGTACCCCCGGTGGTACCTACCATAGTATGGTTGGCTGTACCATCCATGATACCTACGATAATACTTCCAGTAGTACCCCTTGTAGTACTTTACGTAGTATGGCTAGCCGTACCTGTACGATCGCTTGCGTATGCTAGAGGGGGTGAATAGAGTTTTTCGATTGTTCTTTTGTACCTACATTGTTAGTTGCACAGCGGAAACAATAATAAAGAAAACTAACAACGAAAAGGAACACTAACAAACCCGACTTACTTGGTATCCACCCCGGACGGGTGACTAATCCAAGAATCCGTCGGTGGATCAATCCCCGGATAACCTCCGGCTAGCTCTCGTCACTCCTTGTGGGTGGAGAAACTTCGCCACAATCCCAAGCAAACCTCTGAGCACAAAGACTAATATCTTGCCCTTAACCAAGACAAGATTCGTCAAAAATCTCAGCCACCACGAAGTCCTCTTTAAATAGGACTCAGGCTGAAACCCTCGCCACCAGTCGACTGCCCCCAGGGCAGTGGACTGGTGCCACTGAAATTCGACCGTTGCACCTCAACGTTCAAATTCTCAGCCAACTCACCAACCACCTACTAGTCGACTGCTACCAGGGCAGTTGACTGGTCTAGGAGCTAGAACCTTTCTGTGAGTTTTATCAGTCGATTGCCCAAATGGCAGTCGATTGCCCCACTCACACACCTAAGGTTCCCCTTCCCGAGTACACTTCTCCTAGCACTCGAACCCTAGGACTTTCCCGAGTACAATCACACAACACTTGTACCCTCACGACTCGACCGACTCCTCATCCGCAACCTCGACTATTGCCTTTGCGGCCTCTTCATCTTCGGCTCCCGTCCCTCGGATGCACGCAAGCCTCCAGCTTGCCTCCATGCCATCCTTCACGCATGCCTGGAAGTCCGCGCCCCTCAGCTCATCATCCTTGCTCCACCAAGGTCCCTCGGGTGCACACAAGCCTCCAGCTTGTCTCCATGTCACTGATAAGTGCTATTTTATTGATTATTTCAGATGTTAAAATCCATGTTTGACCCACATTTTACATGCGTAACATTGAATTTACCCTCGGTTCCATAGATTAGTTCTATTTTGGGCTTTATTGCAAATCTTATTACATTTGAAATATTTTTGAACTTAATTGTCGATCTATTTTTGTAGGCATGAAAGGATCATGGACCGAGGTCAAGAATGGTCAGGATCAGGCTCAGATCAAGGCGATCAAGCTCTGGAGAACTGTGAGCTATCCATTCAGAAGTTAAGCAGATCTCGATCATCCAGGGCAAATAAGATGGATCCAAGCTGAGGAAAGGTAGATCTGATCATCATAATGAGATTTGGAGGTTTAGGGGCAAATTGGAGAAGATCCAGCCGTTGGATCAAGACAGGGGGATCTAGACCATTCATTTGAGAAAAGAGAAGATCCGGACCATCCGCCACTGATCTAGTGAATCTGAGCTGGGATTAAGGTTAATCAATCATTTGGATCAAGATCTGAAGGTTTTATCAAAAGTAGAGATCAGTTGACCGTTGGATCGAGTTCGGGAGGACCTAGACTGTCCATTCAAAGATCAGGTTGATCTGGGCCATCCATTGCAAATCTGGAAGATCCGAGATACCCCGAGGCAGATCCTGACCCCTGATCAACGTCATTAAATTTTGGGTTCAATCAGAGCAGTTTTAGCCGTTGGATCAAGCCAAATCAATCTGGGTCGTTCATTCCTTAGTATTTAATCAAATTTTCCCTCAGCTTCTTCCTTGTCGCTTCTTCTTCACTGCAACATTTCTTTCTTCGTTGTTCTTCATTTTCCTTCAGTTTTTCTTCATCTAAGGGGCGCGACCCCTCAATTCTTTGTTTAGATCAAGTGCTAGGTCATTGGGAAGGTCTTTCGGTGAAGTTCCAGCTCAGAATTGCCCAAGAACAGAGTTGAGCGAGGTTTCCTTAGCTCTGCTGTTTGAAGTCTTCAATTTCAACTGTGCATCCATTTCCATCCACCGGAGCTATCTGGAGGGGTTCCCTAGATTGCTCTGACCATCCCCAAATCACAATCGCACTTGGACACAGCTGAATTGAAGGATTCGAATGGGGATTTCAGATTGGGCAGAGTTGAGATCGGATTGAGTCGCAGAGATAATTTCTCGATGGTTTGCGGAGCTTACGGGTTCGAGGCTCACCCTTGTGTGACGAGCAAGGAGTTCTGGAGCTAAAGAAGGGATTGAGGATTAGTTTCCTTTATGTTTTTCAATTTCTTAGCTGTAATTTCATTTCTGCAGTTTATTTACAGTATTGAGTTTTGTTTCAGTTGCTGTAATTTACCTTTCCAAATTGTTTCTGCAGTAGTTAAGTTTCAATTCTGCAAGTAGTTGGCTAATGAGTTTGTGTAGTGCACAATTGCTTTTAATTTCAGTTTATTTCCTACTTAATCCTTGAGTATCAGTTGTGTAGCTGTTGCGTATCAGCCCTGTAGTTGCGTACCAGTTATTTCTTTTGAGCATCAGTTTCTTTTCTCTTGAGTTCCTGAATTGTTTATCAAGTTATCTTTAGTTTTATCTTTTGAAATTACAGTGTAGCATGTCTCATTTACAAAGCTTTCAAAATTAATTTCTGCATTCGGATCCCACTGATTCATATCAATCTTGTTTCAGCAAAATTAAGCTCATTCATGTTATTCAGTTTTTCTGCTACAAGTCTGAATAAAGTTTCTGAATTGGTGATTAGTGAGCATTAGTTCTCTCAGTTTCTCCTGAGTAGTGGATGTGAATTTGCAACCTGATTTGTGAATTCAACACTTGGTTTCCCTTAGATTTCTGCAGTGAATCTACATTTCTGCATTCGAAAAGAATTGCTGCATTTTTACCTTTGTTTCCTGCATTTTCTGAAGTCATTGTTTCCTTCACCTATCTCTGAATTTCTTGGCTACAGTTTCTGAAGTCTCAATTGATCCTTGTTTTGCATCAAGTCGGTTTCTGAAATTTTGCATCTCATTCCTTCATTCATTCAATTCTGCACTTCAGTTCAATGTCTGAAGTTTTATCTCACGTGAGTTTATTTTTACATTCATTTGCTGCTGAAGTTTGTATCCGATTTGTTTGCTTTACATCAGTTGCTTGTTTGACCTTGCATCCATTTGTTGCTGCATTCGAATTCTGAAGGTTGAACTTTATTTCTGCACTCTTGCATTTCATTTCTGCATCAAGAACATTTTTGAATTGATCAACCCTTTGCTTGATTGCGGCAGTGTTTCATTTATTTCAGTAGATCATATCACTGATAGCTTTGTTTTCCAAGCTTGGTCTATTAGTTTTATTGTTGAATTGTCAGTATTAGCTTGGCACTCCATATCAGATTTGGCACATAAGCTTTATCCATTTTGGTAGCAAGTTTACTTAAATTTTGCACAATGTTTCAAATGAAATTTCAGCACTAGTTTGTGTCAAGTTGAATGCAAATTTTAGTGCGCTATGGAAATTGAAATCAGTTTGTTTCTTGTCTAGCTTGTTACTGAATTCTAATTGTCATTTCGGCATTAGTATCAAGTCGCAATTCTGCAATTAGGCTTTAAGTGCTAGCATTCGGTTCAACCGAGAATTGTCAAAATTGTTTTGTTCCACTTGTTTCCCATTGGGTTTGCTTGAGTGGTAATTTCCGAAGTTAAACATAAGCTGCAGTGCAATACTTCATTTGGCAGTAGTTTGATTTCCGAATTTTTTGCAAATTGGCATTGGTTTGATTGAGTTGTTCATTGGTTGAGTTTATCAATTGCCATTACCTAGATTAAATTTGTCTAGCAAAGTCTTTTCTTTTCACCAAGTTTTCAATTCTGAATTGCAAATCAAACCCAGATTTTATTTGAAACCCAAAATTCATAAACGACACATAAACTCGAGCTCGAATCACACAATCTCAACTAACCCTAGGAAAAATATGACCTGTGACCCCTTTACTACGTTTTCATTTTTTGATTGCAAAAAGGGATTCCAGCTTACACATATCTAAATTTTGAGACCCGGATTCGTGACACCTAGTTAGGGTCCATCAGTCACCCTTCACCGTACCGAGGCCGTCCAGTCATGTCCATATGTGTAACCTGTACAACCTGCACACTCAACATAAACATATAAGAATACAGGGGTAAACCTAACTTAAACCCTTTGCCCAAATATCAAAACCCTTGGTCACACTGCACCACAGATTGCCTCAACAATCTCCCCTTTTTTGATATTTGACAATACGCTTAAGTTAGGGAAACAAGATAGTAGTCAATAGCAAAAATAATGCATATGCAATGCATGGATGAATCCTATCCTAAGGCATCCTACACCTAACCCTCCAAGTTAGGAATTTTTCACAACGGGATCCACACCTAATGTTAAATTCGGCGGCCCAAAACTTGGACCAGAAAATTTTTCAGGAAATATGTCGGAGATGCTTAGGGTTTCCGGGACCCAGATCGAGGAAAAAGGGGCTCTACTACGTGTAGGGACCAAATGACTTAAAAATTTAAAAGTATTGAGGGATATGATTGAGTAAAAGCCTTAAAATTAAGGACTTATGTTGTATTAGTTAGGATGTGAGGGACTTTTATGTAAAACACCATCCTTTATTATATTCCTCTCCTCATCTAAATTCGCCCGCAGCCAACTCAAGCCCTAATCACAACCAAACTCCCCGACACCTTCTTCTTCCCTTCTCTTCTCCTTTCGCCCACATCCACAAGCACTCGAAACTCTTTTCTCTTCACTCATTCGCAAGCCCTAACCCACAACCGACGGCATCAACTTCTCTCCTCCACCGAGCGTCACTCAGGCGAGGTCGCCTGCCTTCGATCTGCGGCGCTAGGATTTGGTGTGTCATCGCCTTGCCTATGGCAGGGAGCAAGGAGATAAAGGGAGAGGCTGAGCTACCGGTCTCGATGCTCTTTTCCTCTTAGCCGATCGCGCTCAGATCGTGGAGCTATTCATCCTTCCGCCATAAGGAGCATCACACACATGCCGTAAGGTTTCCTCACTGCTGACCTCTTTTAGATCCGATTTTCTCCGTGTGACGGGCTGCCCTTGAAGGTTGTGATTGGGCTCGGGATTGAAGGTGCTCCATTGGAGAAGAAGACTCTTAATGGCATATTCTTCTTGGGAGGATTGAATGCAGCAGGTGCTGGGCAGACGACTTGTGCTTGCCATCACTGAGGTAAAGGTTGCTTTAGCCTTGAGCCTTGGATAAATATGTTGAGATAGGACTCTGTTTTGGAAATCCTTTGTTGCTCACTTTGATTTTGAACTGCTATGAGAAGTTGTTTCTGAACCTTGCTCTATTCTTGAGCTGTCGAGAGCTTTTGTGATGGGTTATTAGATTTCCTATGTTGGATTTTCAAGGATACTAGAACTAGGGAATCGTTTGTATTTTCTATGGCTGGGTTTTATTGCCATGAGATTTATAATGGAGATGAATTGTGTTCTTGGGCAGTTGATCTGTTTTGAATCCGATGCTGTGTAGTTTCAGATTTGGTAGTGTCCATTTGGTGTTTATTTGCGATGAGATTGTAGATTTTATGGCAAATTGGTTTAAACTCCGCTATTGACATCTGAGCATTTGGATAGGTCTGTTCTGATGTGATTTGCTCATGCTTAAGGTTATTATAGGTCCTGAGATTGTCCTGTTTTGAGTTAGTGTTATGATCACTGAGCGAGCAGTGTCTGACTTTGAATTCATAGTTTGGTATCAAGTTTTTGGCTGGAATTGAGCTGTGGATTTGTGTTTGATTAGATCATTATGAGAATTTACTTCTGCTCAATTGGATTATGGATATTAGTATTGATTGGTGATACTAATTGATATGTATTATTTGGTAACTGATCGTAGATGATTTGTATGGTGGATGGGTGGCTTTGATCTGTGTTATGGGTTTACATGATGTTCTGTGATAGTTCCAAGAATGGTGCTTGGAGGGGTTATGTTTGGGTTTAGCTCCGTGGGATTAAACCTAATTAGGATAGTTGAGTTAATCCTAATACGACTGAGTACTTAGTTTGGTTAGTATCAGTTGGTATGATAGCTAAACTATATCTTTTGATACAGGATACTGATCGATTTGCTTTTGGACTCCTGGACGGGAGGTTCTCCTTTGATATGGATTCTACTCTTGCAGGCGGGTACCCCTGACTTATCTTTTTAGATATTGTCTCACTAGTATACATATCTTGTTATAGATAATAGTAAGTTTATACGCTGTGCCTGCCTTTGTGTATTATGATCAGATATATGTGTTTAGGTGACTCCTGTTTAGTTCTATACAGTCTCGATATTTGCCATGCGTTCATATGTGCTTAGATATGGTGATAGATCCCTTTGTATCTGTAGTTGGATTGATTCCTAGATATACCTTGCATGGATACCTAGGGTTGAATGGTTAGATTTGGATACATGCGTTAGACCTATACCTTTCCCACCGATGTGTGGTTGGATTGATTCCTAGATATACCTTGCATGGATACCTAGGGTTGAATGGTTAGATCTGGATATATGCGTTAGACCTATACCCTTCCCACCGATGTGTGGTTGACAACCTGGTTAGTGAGGAGGGAGTTGTTGGCATACACTACCCTCAAGTTGCATACTGAGCTGTAGGCTTTGTACGATTGCATACTGGCGATTATCAGCTCCCCTAGGGTCTAAGCCCGTCGCACAACCAGGTTTCATGTATTGATTGAGCTATTAGCACGATGCTATTATCGTGATGGAGACCATCGACTCCCCTAAGGTCTGAGCCGTCTCCAGTCATGGCTGCATAATATTTGTATCGCCACGAGTGCTAGGCGTCATGATTGCACTGCCACAGGTGCTGGGCTACATATTGCATCCGCCACAGGTGCTAGGCATCATATTTGCATAGCCACAGGTGCTGGGCTACATATTGCATCCGCCACAGGTGCTAGGCATCATGATTGCATTGCCACAGGTGCTGGGCATCATATTTGCATAACCACAGGTGCTGGGCTACATATTGCATCCGCCACAGGTGCTAGGCGTCATGACTGCATTGCCACAGGTGTTGGGCATCATATTTGCATAGTCATAGGTGCTGGGCTACATATTGCATCCGCCACAGGTGCTAGGCGTCATGATTGCATTGCCACAGGTGCTGGGCATCATATTTGCATAGCCACGAGTGTTGGGCTTTATATGTTGTTACGCCACAAGAGGCTGGCTTCTCTAGGCAACCATGAGTGGTTGGCTTATCTGTTTCTTGTTCACTTGACCGCCGGTCTGGTGGTGGCTGAGGTGCGTACAGAACAGATCGTTGTACTATGTGTATGGATGCATTGCACCTTTGTTGGTGCTTATTGTGTTTGAGTGTTGTATATGCTTGATATACACTTACAGGTGACATACACTTTTGGATTGTGTATTATTCTTGAGGTTATATAGGGGATTGATTACACCTATCTGCAGGATAGACGGACTCTGGTATGTATCCCCCCTTAGTCTTCAGTTATGTTTTATCCCTATACTCGAGACTGTATCAGCATGATTCTTATTGTTATTTATAGCTTGCTGTGCATATATGTTTCTGGTATCCGCTGAGTTTATTTGGACTCACCACCGTTGCTCATATTTTTGTTTCCAGGATGATTGGTCGCTGGAGGAGCCCTAGTTGCCAGTCCCAGGTCCCTACGACTCCAGTGATAGGTGCTTCCGCGTAGTTCTCTTTTCGTTGCGCTTTATTATGTGGTTTGTATTGGTTTTAGGTCGTGGAACTTGTATCGCATTTCATTTATCTTGGTATTGTATTTTTGAGTCTTCTGATGGACTATGTGTTTGTTGTTTTGTCGTGAGTCGGACTGGTCCGCAGTCAGGTATGATTTACTTTGTGTTTTGAGTATGTTATGTCTTAATTTTGAGGCCTGAGGCCAAATTTATTATCTGCGTGTGTGTATGTATGTGTAAATTGTCCGTCGGACAGGGGAGATGCTGTCCGATTTTATATTGGAACAGCGGCTCCTGGGTCTCGGGGCGTGACAATTTATTTGGTATCAGAGCCCAGGTTGCGAGATACCTTAGGGACTTGTGGATTTTTGGAGTTGTATCTGATACCGGTTCGGTAGGTATCGGAGCTCGGGTGTGATGATATACCTGAGTACATTTTGGATTTTTGGAGTTGTTTTTCGACGAGGTTGGACTTTGGGACTTGGCGGCAACGGGACATCTCCGGACGACAATGGTATGATATGGTGAGTTTAGTAGACTTATACTCTTTGTAATATTGGGTAATGGTTCAACAGGTATGACTCGGAGCAAATCTGCTTCTGCACCGAGACGTGGTCCAGGGCAGCCACGTGGGTGGACTTTTAGATCTCAAGCCACAGAGGCACCAGAGAGACCGATCGAGATAGGATCGGTTAGACGTGGTCAGACTCCCCCGAGTGTTCTGGGAGCCTCAGTTCCATTGGTATCAGCGGTTTCCACTGTTCCGCCAGCCGTACCAACCCCTGTGGTGTCCATGGTATCATCAGTAGTATCTACTAATGCCTATTCTGTAGTACCATCAGCGGTACCTGTTCCGGTGTATCCAGCAATACCATCTGTGGTACCCACTTTGGGGTATTCAGCAATGCCTACATCGGCATATCCAGCTGTACCACCAGTGGTACCTACTTCGTTATATTCAGCGGTACCATCCGTTGTACCCTCATCGGTGTATTCAGCAATGCCTACACCCCTAGGAGGACCTACATCTGTGTATTCAGTGGTACCACCAGCCGTACCCTCTACAGTATATTCCGTTGTACCATCAGTAGCGCCTGCCCTGCCAGTTCACCTAGCTCCACCCGTGTAACGACCCCCCTTCTGGTACTAAGCTTTAAGGAGGATCGCTACTAACTAACTGACTATCTGACTAATTAATGATTTCTTATAATGCTAAACCAACTGGGAGAATTTAAAAAAAATTCTTATTTCACTATTTGCTGAACTAACAATTTATAATCATGTCGAAAGTACTAACTAGCCTAAAATAAAGCAAAACATGTATTTTATTATCTTGGCAGGACTTGATCCCCCAACCTCTACATTGCATGGCTAAAGCACTAACCAGCTGCTCTACACCAGTTTTGTTTTACACAGTACCAGTCGACTGCTATATGCCAGTCGACTGGTCGGTCCACAGAATGTTTCTGTGCTCGATACCAGTCGACTGGTATTTTCCCAGCCGACTGGTAGTTCTGAAAACCCAGATTTCAGAGTTTCAGAATGTGCCAAAGTCGAACTATTCTGTACCAAATGCTCCATAAATTCATATCTAAGCTTCCTAACAGGTCTACAATGATTCTAGGGCATTTGATACATGTTTTTAGGGGGTTTCTAGCATGTATAGCAATTTAGAAATCATAAAAGCGACATGAAGAAACATAAGCATGAAAGTGCCAAGTTTATATCAACTTCTTATTGAAACCATTCGTTATTCATATCTAAGGGCATTCATAGCTACTACATGTCATTCTATATGGTGCATATATCTTAGAACAAGCATATCCTATGTATTTAGCATGTAAATCAAAAGTATCAAGTTCTTATCTCGAAAGCTTAAGCATGGATCTAAATTACCATATTACAAGTAGATGACTCATGACATTCAAGCATTCACAAAATCAATATTAATCAGGTAAGTAAACTACTTCAAGCATACTAGGCACCACGAATACAAGTCTAATTAAATTCATACATGGTTCACATAATTTATTGCGGAATAACTAAAGGAGAATAATAAAGACTTTCTATACTTTGCAAGTTCCGAAGACTTTTATTCCAACTCCACCACCACACACACTTTGCATCAAGCCCGCCGCCTCCGCTACTAGTGCTTTCCTTTACCTGTATCTGCAGTATAAGGAAATGCAAACTAATAAGCATAAAGCTTAGTAAGTACCATCTAGCCTCACAAAACTATGAAAACTCGAATTATGCTTTTGTAAAACATGCTATGCACATACATGCTCATATCCACAAGTAATCATGCTAGGCTCATGCTAAAATACATATCATAGAGTGTCATGGCATATAACTGAGACATGGCACATACTGAACTAAAACTAAAAAGTAAGCTATAGCATGACATACATATCTGAACTGGAACTAAAACTGAAACTAACTAACATAAAACTAATTATTAAATTCACCACATGCTAATATGAATTTCTGAAAACTAAATACATATAGTAGGTGAAAATAATAATCAACTGCTGTGGGCCCGGCAATGTACCAACTGTGCGCGCATCCCTAATAAACCCGAGGTAGCAAATCCCGAATCCATTAGGGTTCTACTAGGTTATTTAAACCTAGGGGCAACTAGGAGCCCATCCCATACTAGGTTATCTAAACCTAGAGGCAACTTGGAGCCTATCCCTGGACCGAAGTCTGGTACAATGCCAACTGAAAATAAAATAGTTCTTTTATACTTTTCTTTTTCTCTTCTGATTCTTGCTTTTACTAGGTTATCTAAACCTAGGGGCAACTAGGAGCCCATCCCACTGGACCTTGGTCCCAATCATAACTGAAGCAAGAATTTCTATTCTTTAATGCTTTCTATAGCATTAACTGACTAACAATTTAACAAACTCCTTGCGACTTAACCCTTTCTTTTCTTTTAAAGTCGCTCCCTGGGCACTCGAACGTGCTCCTTAACCCGAAACTGAAGGGTAAGTGCACTCAAGCCCATTCAGGGATACCTTCAGACTCTAAAACTAATCCGAAGGGTTAATACAACGTGCTTGTTCATAATCCACGATTTCTAATCGTAGGACATACATATAAGGAAATAAAACATACGAAACGTCAATCGAAACTACTTATACTACAGTTGAGGGATACTTACATCCTGCGTAGGTTTTCCTTACGAATAAAATCTGAAATTCCCGAGAGAACGTCGAACTACAACGTTCTTCTTGCTTCTTGGCGTTCTCCTCGCGTCTACGAGGGTCCCCGTAGAGAATAGGGCCTCTTGAGACCTTCCCTTGGTTTCCCCTTTGTCTTGGGCGGCAAAAGAAGAGGAGAAGATGAAGAAAACGCAAGAGAGGATGAGGAGAGGTCGCGTGCGTGAGGGAGGGCGTCGGCGTCGCTATGTTGGGAGAAAATTAACCTAAAACTCGTAGCTCCCTCTTTTATACTTATGGGGGCGAATTTACCTAATTATACCTTATCTATTGTTTCCCTCAATCTATTTCAACAAAAGCAAACTAGCCTAGCTGGTCCGCCCATTCTTCTCTCACAGCTTAGGTTAAGGGATCAAATCCCACTTAATGTTTTTTTTCCTTTTTATCCCTTTTTGCCACTTTCGTTTAGGGAAAAATTCTATAAAAATATCCATAAATTCGGAATAAATTCTAAGATATTTCTAAAATTAGTTTCAAGAATTTTCGGATGTTACAATCCCCCATACCTTATAAAAAGTTCATCCTCGAACTTAAAACAACTCTGGGTATTTCTGCCTCATGCCGTCCTCTGGTTCCCATGTTGCCTCTTCTACTCTGTGATTTTCCATATGACTTTCACTAATGGTACCTCCTTGTTTCGCAATTTCTGAACTGCTCGGTCTATTATCTGAATAGGCCGACTATCATAACTGAGATCTTCATGAATTTGTACCGTCTGTGGCTCTATCACCTGGGTGGCATCTGGGATATGCTTCTTCAGCATGGAAACATGAAATACATTGTGGATAACTGACATCTCCTGAGGTAGCTCTAACTCATAAGCTACCTTGCCAACTCTTCTAGTGATGGGGTATGGTCCTACATATCTGGGACATAGCTTGCCATTCTTCCCAAAACGCATTACTCCCTTTATGGGAGCCACTCTGAGGAACACTGAATCCCCAACTTCAAACTCCAATGGTCTGCGCCGTGTATCAGCATAGCTCTTCTGGCGGCTCTGAGCTGTTTCTATTCTCTGGCGGATCTACTGTATGGCTACGGTGGTATCATCTATATGATCTGTCTGTAGGCCTAACTCTTGCCTCTCACCACCCTCGTACCAGCAGATAGGAGATCTACACCTCCGCCCATATAAAGCCTCATAGGGTGCCATGCCGATAGTGGCCTGATAACTATTGTTGTAGGCGAATTCTGCTAAGCACAGGTATCTGCACCAACTGCCCTTGAAATCTAGAGCACAAGCTCTGAGCATATCTTCTAGTACTTGATTAACTCTCTCTATCTGACCATCTGTCTGAGGATGGAAAGCTGTGCTAAACTTCAGTTTGGTGCCTAGTGCTGTCTGTATGCACTCCCAGAAGTGCGAAGTGAACCTACTGTCCTTATCTGAAATGATAGTCCTAGAAACTCCATGTAGTTTGACGATCTCCTTAAGGTATAACTGAGCTAGCTGTTCCATAGAATAGGAGATCCTGATAGCTAGGAAGTGGGCAAACTTATTCAATCTGCCTACTATTACCCAGATTGCATCGTATCCATTCGTTGTTCTGGGTAGTCCCACTATAAAATCCATGGAAATATCTTCCCATTTCCATTCTGGAATCTGCATAGGCTGCAGAACTCCACCTGGTCTCTGATGTTCTGCCTTGACTCTTTGGCATGTCAGTCATGTACTGACATATCTAGCGATGTCTCTCTTTATCCCAGGCCACCAAAAACGTCCCCTGAGGTCTTGGTACATTTTGGTGGAACCAGGATGCATCGCATAAGGAGATCCATGTGCTTCCTCTAGGATCTTCCTTCGGAGCTCTTCTTGGTTCGGAACACATAAGCGGTCACCGTAGTACAGTGTCCCATTATCTGATAGGCGAAATTCTCCATTTTCGGCTTCTGTCATCCCCTGCTTGATTTTCTGAAGGTCAGGATCTTGATCCTGTGCTATCTGGATGTCTTCAATCAGGGTGGACACTAATGTCAAAGTGGAGAGCTGCCCAACTAAAATTTCCAGTCCGAACTCTGATAACTCTTTCCGAAGGGGATGTGACATCGCGGACAAAGCTAGTAGGGTGGCACTAGACTTTCTGCTAAGTGCATCTGCCACCTTATTAGCTTTACCTGGATGGTAGAGGATGTCAATGTCATAATCCTTGACTAGCTCAAGCCACCTGCGTTGTCTCATGTTCAGATCCTTCTGAGTAAAGAAATACTTTAGACTCTGATGATTTGTGAAAATCCTACACTAGGCTCCGTATAAGTAATGCCTCCAAATCTTGAGAGCGAACACTACTGCAGCTAGCTCAAGGTCATGGGTAGGGTAATTCTTCTCATAATCCTTGAGTTGTCTAGAGGCATAGGCAATAACCTTGCCATTCTGCATCAGCACTGCTCCAAGTCCTAATTTAGACGCATCGCTATATATGTCAAAGCTGTCAGTGGTCTCGGGAAGAGTCAGGATGGGAGCACTAGTCAATCTTCTCTTTAATTCTGTAAAACTGTTCTCGCAGTCCTCTGTCCACTGAAACTTTCTGTTCTTTCTGGTAAGAGCTGTCAGTGGGGAGGCTATTCTGGAGAAATTCTCTACGAACTTCCTGTAGTAACCGGCTAGTCCCAGAAAACTTCTGATCTCACTGGCATTCTTCGGTCTGATCCAATTACTTACTGCTTCTATTTTGCTGGGGTCTACCATCACCCCTTCCTTGGATATGATGTGACCCAGAAAAGACACCTGATCGAGCCAGAATTCACATTTTGAGAATTTTGCATACAGCTGGCTCTGCTGAAGGATCTACAATACTGTCCTGAGATGCTCAGCATGTTCCTCCTGAGTTCCTGAGTAGATAAGAATGTCATCAATGAAGACGATGACAAACTTATCTAAGTACTCCCTGAATACTCTGTTCATGAGGTCCATAAATGTCGCTGGAGCATTTGTGACCCCAAAAGGCATGACTACAAACTCGTAGTGCCCATATCTGGTTCTGAAAGCTG
>JAGFNQ010003761.1:208492-268555 GCA_024364735.1 Boesenbergia rotunda
TATTTAATTCATAAAATAAGATAAAGTATTCATCGTTACATATCGTAACGTACTTTTCATCAACTACGTTCATACTTGCATATCTTAGTAGAATCATAAAACATCTTACTACTATCAGATATGTAAAGAGTACTTACTTGGAAGCTGCAGGAAGAGGGCTTGATGTGTGTGTAGTGAGATGGTTACTGCTCTGATACCAACCTGTAACGTCCGCTTTTTTTTTTCTTTTTGACCATCATAAAGCGCGTTACGCTAACATACTTAGGGCATGTAGACATCATAATGCAGCGGAAAACTTCAAACTTACACCTACATGCACTTACTACCATTCCTAGCATCATAACATGGAAGCTTGGCATATTAACCTTATACTTTGCATCATAACAGACTTAGCATCATATCATATTTTAGCATCATTCATACTTAGCATTAAGTCATACTTAGCATCATGTCATAGAGTCATATTCAAGTACTTAGTAGTAAAGGTAAAGTTCTATCATCAGACAAGCAAACATATGGTCTCTTGGCCAAGTCACTATCACACACATTCTGCCAATGCCCTCCTGCTGCTTCCTTACTGTTCCTTGCGTATCTGCGGTATAAGAAATAAAACTATAAGCACACAGGCTTAGTAAGACTCTTTCCTACTCACTAAAACCATCCGTCACTTAATCATAAACATATGAAACATTAGCACACTTAGCGCTTTACTTAGAACATCATCCTTAACATCACTTAGCATTCATTTGACATGTCATGGACATAGCTTCACCCCATTCATAGCATGGCATAAACATAACCATAGACATTCGGGTATGGCATAATACTTGACATAACATAAACATCGTAAACATTCATAGCATGACATAATACTTGTCATAGACATAAATAAAATCATGGCATAAATCTAATTACAATCATGGCATCCCATACTAGCATGAGCATGGACAAAATAATGGCATTCTAACGTAACAGAAACATAATTAAACCATGGCATCCTAAACTAACAAAACATCAAAAACTCATGGCATCCTAACCTAGCATACACATAATTAAAGCATGCATTCTAAACTAGCATAAAATCCTGGCATCCTAAACTAACATGAATATAAATAAAATCATGGCATCCTAAACTATCATAAACATAATTAAAGCATGGCATTCTACACTAGCATCAAATCATGGCATAAACATAAATAACATCATGGCATAACACAAATAATATCATGGCATAAGCTTAAATAATATCATGGCATAAACATAAATAAAATCACGGCATAAACATAACTAAATCATGGCATAAACATAAATAAAACATAAATAAAATCATGGCATAAACATAAATAAAATCATGGCATAAACATAAATAAAATCATGCATAAACATAAAAAAATCATGGCATGAACATACCTTCATAACATACTTTTCGTAAACATACTTTTCATAACATAATGCATAACATGAATGGATGCATGTGGCAATCGTGCATTATATATATATATATATATAAGGATGCTTAATCTTGAAAACATGCTTTTAACATAATCATACTTTCATTGGGCCCTGGCTTGTACCACATTCATTCATCATATGCGCGCATCCCTAAGTAAATACGAGGTAGCTAATCTCGACCTACTAGGGTAAGGACAGCTTCATCGGTAGTCCCGAACCGTAAGGACAGCATCATCGGTAGTCCCGAACCGTGGACAGCATCATCGGTAGTCCAGAACCGTGGACCCTACTTAGGTCCGGTACAAGCCCATAAAATAAAATAAATGCTTTCATATGCTTCTTCATTCATCATCATTCATAGCATATTCATTCGTTCATCATTCTTTCATCATCATTATGCCTTAAAGGCATCATCATGCATAGCATATTCATTCATTCATCATACTTAACCTTCATTCATCATTTTCATTCTTAGACATGGCATAGGTACACATCATTCATATAGCATGGCATACATACATAAGCATGGCATACATTCATATCATTCGTAAGACATGGCATACATACATATCATTCATACATCATGGCATACATACATATCCTTCCTAAATCATGGCACATGTCTAAGCATTCTATAACCTAACATATATTTCATGACATATAAGCTAAAGGTTTAGTTAACATGGTATTCTTCCACCTTACTTAAGAATACCTCCTAATCACCTATACCCAAGCATCTTGATAGGTTTAACCCAACCCTAGCCCTAGGTTAGATCCTTGGCCGAAACTTCCGGGCCATGGGGGCATGGAGAAATTCCATTAAAACCCCAAATCAATTGCTTAGACCCTACCCATACCTTACCATAGGGCCATTGGGCCCTTACTTGAAATAAGTCCTAGCTTTCCACCCTAATAGGGTACTTGGCCGAAACCCATAGGGTCTCTAGCCCATGTGAAACATTCATATAAACACCCTTCGTCTCCCTTATATCATGATAAAACATACAGCATATACTTAGGGTTTAAAACCAACCCTACCTATGGGCCCTTCCTGTTGGCCAAACCCTAGGGTAGTCTAGGGTACCCCAAAAATTCCCAAAAATTATATTTACTTACTACACATCATAAGGGAACATTAATCAACATTATCAAGATTTTTGGCATAATTATAGACCCCACAATCATGGTGGCCGAAACCCACAAACCTAGGGTTCTTGGTTTTCCTTACCTTGTTGTTGGCCGAAATCCATAGGGTCTCTAGGGTACTCCAAAAATTCCCAAAAATTACATTTACTTACTAAACATCATAAGGGAACATTAAACAACATTACCAAGATTTTTGGCATAATTATAGACCCCAAAATCATGGTGGCCGAAACCCACAAACCTAGGGTTCTTGGTTTCCTTACCTTGTTGTTGGCCGAAATCCATAGGGTCTCTAGGGTACTCCAAAAATTCCCAAAAATTACATTTACTTACTAAACATCATAAGGGAACATTAAACAACATTACCAAGATTTTTGGCATAATTATAGACCCCAAAATCATGGTGGCCGAAACCCACAAACCTAGGGTTCTTGGTTTCCTTACCTTGTTGTTGGCCGAAATCCATAGGGTCTCTAGGGTACTCCCAAAAATTCTCAAAAATTATATTTACTTACTAAACATCATAAGGGAACATCAAATAATATTATAAGAATTTTTAGCATATTTACAGACTTTTAAATCATGCTGGCCGAAATCCATAAACTTAAGGACCTTGGTTTTTCTTTCCTTTCAACATCACATCCAAAACTAACCCATATATCATGCTAAAAATCATGGAAATCATAGATAACTATTATACCACAGGTGAGGGAGTCTTACCTTGGGGTTTCTAAATTTTTAGACCTTGGATGGAGAGAAGGAAGAAAACTTGATGTCTCTTGACCACACCTAGTCCTTGGATCCTTGTAAGAACTTTAGATCTTGGGTGATGGAGCCTTGGTGGAAGCTTTCCAAGGGAGAACTCTTCCTTAGAGTTTCGGCTAGAATGAGGAGGGAGGAGGGGAGCAAATGCACTTGATGATGAAGAGAAGTAACCCCCCTAACCCCCTTTTTATAGCTCCTTTAAAGAGGCAAATGAAGAGTCTCTCCATGACCCTTCATCTCCTTCTACTTCTTAACCAACCTCTACTTCATTTACTCATACAAATTCCTTGCTAGGTGGGTTGGTTAAAGCCTTCATGGTTGTACAAGAGGTCCAAGGTTCAATCCTTGGCCCATGCACCTTTATTTTCATTTTATTTTTATTTTATTTAAACCTTTTCCTCTAATTTTCGAAAATTCCCTTTTTATTTCGAAAATTCCCCAACAATCACCCATAAATATGCTAATATTCCTAAATAAAATTCTTTTATATTTATATTAATTTTTCCTAATTAATACCCATTTTTGGGACCTATTTAAAGCTCATTAGTACCTAATTTCTTCATTAAAATAGAAAAAATTAAGCTAAGACTTACCCATAATCATGCTAATATGCCTAATTAAATCCTATTTATATTTATACTAATTATTACCTATTTATACTAATTATTACATAAAATCCACCTATAATCATGGTACTAAAAACCCCACGTAAGGCCCATTAGTACTTAGTTTCCTCAACTTAAATGAGAAAACATGGATTTTCTAGGCCAAAGTTCGTATCAATACTTCTAGCTCCTTCGAAAATTATCTAAACATGCTCAATATTTTCATAAAATATCAAGAGAATTTTCCGGGTCGTTACAATCCCCCATACCTCGTGAAAGTTCATCCTCGAACTTAGAATAACTCCGGGTACTTGCGCCTCATTTCGTCCTCGCGTTCCCAGGTAACTTCCTCGAACCGCTGGCTTTGCCATAAGACCTTGACCAAGGGTACCTCCCTACTCCTCAGCTTCTTGACCTCTCTATCCAAAATCTGAATGGGTCTGCTCTCGTAACTCAGGTCCCCTTGTATTTGCCCTGTCTGCGGCTCGATCACTTGGTCCGTATTCGAGATACACTTTTTGAGCAGGGACACATGGAATACGTTATGGATAGCTGACATCTCGGGAGGTAGCTCCAGCTCGTATGCCACCTTACCAACTCTTTTCAGAATCAGATATGGCCCCACATATCGCGGACTCAGCTTTCCTTTCCTCCCAAATCTTGTCACCCCTTTCATAGGAGCCACTTTGAGGAATACCAAATCCCCAACATTAAATTCCAGGGGTCTACGCCAGACATCGGCATAACTCTTCTGCCGACTCTGAGCAGTTTCTATCCGTTGCCGAATATTCTGTATAGCTTGGGTGGTGCTGTTAATGAGATCCGTTGTGTGCCCCATCTCCTTCTTTTCACCACCCTCATACCAACAGATCGGAGACCTACATCTCCTCCCATACAACGCTTCATAAGGTGCCATTCCAATAGTAGCTTGGTAGCTGTTGTTGTACGCGAATTCTGCTAAACACAAATATCGACACCAGCTTCCCTTGAAATCCAAGGCACACGCTCGCAACATGTCTTCTAGTACTTGATTCACCCGTTCAGTTTGCCCATCCGTTTGAGGGTGAAAGGCGGTACTAAATCGCAATTTAGTGTCGAGAGATTTCTGAACACACTCCCAGAAATGCGAAGTAAAACGTCCATCCCTATCTGAGATGATGGTCTTGGGAACTCCATGTAGCCTGATTACCTCCTTAACATATAACTGAGCCAGTTGCTCAATCGAATAAGTCATCTTGATTGCTAAGAAGTGAGTGGACTTAGTCAATCTGTCCACAATGACCCATATCGCATCATATCCATTTGTAGTCCGGGGAAGTCCTGAAATGAAATCCATTGAGACATCTTCCCATTTCCATTCCGGAATTGGAAGTGGCTGCAGAACTCCTCCGGGACGCTGGTGTTCTGCTTTCACTTGCTGACAGGTCATGCAAGTACTGATATGCTGGGCCACATCCCTCTTCATACCGGACCACCAAAACTTCCCCTTCAGATCCTGATACATCTTGGTGGACCCTGGATGCATCGAGTAAGGGGTTCCGTGAGCTTCTGCCAGTATCTCCTTTCGAAGCTCCGGATCATTAGGGATACATAAACGATCCCTAAGGTAGAGTACTCCCCCTCCGGCGATATGAAAACCATCGCCCTTTCCTTCCAGGATCTCCTGTTTTATTTTATGGAGACCCAGATCCCCATTTTGTTTTATGTCTTCACTTAGCGCTAGCATTTCCTTAATGTAATTTGACACCATTGTGTGATATGATTGGTCACGCATTGTTATTATCCAGCTCATAAACATGAGATTGAACCACATTCTTAACAAATTGTATTACAACTACCCAGACTTTATTGGTTCACACAAGACAACAGGACTCAATGCAGTAGATGGGCTGCCATCAGGCCCATAACAAAGTACATCATGGCAGTCACTGCCGTTCCCTCATTCATCCCTCCCGGACCTACCTCAGGATCTTCCACTGTCTCCATCGGATCCTCTTCCTCTACCTCGGGAACCTCCTCAACCTCTTCAGGATCTTCCCCAAACATCCCGGGGTCCTCCTCAAACATCTCGTACATCTCGGGCTCCCCCTCCGAGTCCCCCAGATCTTCCGGAAACTCATGGCGGAGAAGCTGCCTACACAATTCCGTATACGAGATACGGCATCCGTGCTGTCCCCAGATCTGATGGGCGACCTCCCTTGCCCGATTGGGCAATGAACGCAACAGGGCTCCGATCCTATGATCATCCACGACTGGAAACCCTTCCTGCTCCAGTTTCCAGAATAGCCGATCCAAAAACCCCATGTTGCCTTGAATTCCAAGGGTCGGACTATACTCAACCGTCTCTATCCGCTCCATCAATACGCGGCACCTCTCAAAGTAGTCCTCATGTGACATTTGGAATTGGAAAAAAATGACATAGTTAGTACCCAACTGACTAAGCCAGTACAAAACCATTTCTTTTTTTTTTTCAATTCACAAACATACACAGAGGAAACACACACAAATCCATTTCTTCTACCCTAGTGATTAAAATATATAACCTCTTTCCTACCCTGGAATTCTAAGTATTTAATTCATAAAATAAGATAAAGTATCATTCATCGTTACATATCGTAACGTACTTTTCATCATAACTATCGTTCATACTTGCGTATCTTAGAATCATAAAACATCTTACTACTATCAGATATGTAAAGAGGTACTTACTTGGAAGCTGCAGGAAGAGGGCTTGATGTGTGTGTAGTGAGATGGTTACTGCTCTGATACCAACCTGTAACGCCCGCTTTTTTTTTTCTTTTTGACCATCATAAAGCGGCGTTACGCTAACATACTTAGGGCATGTAGACATCATAATGCAGCGGAAAACTTCAAACTTACACCTACATGCACTTACTACCATTCCTAGCATCATAACATGGAAGCTTGGCATATTAACCTTATACTTTGCATCATGACAGACTTAGCATCATATCATATTTTAGCATCATGTCATACTTAGCATCTAGTCATACTTTAGCATCATGTCATAGAGTCATATTCAAGTACTTAGTAGTAAAGGTAAAGTTCTATCATCAGACAAGCAAACATATGGTCTCTTGGCCAAGTCACTATCACACACATTCTGCAATGCCCTCCTGCTGCTTCCTTACTGTTCCTTTGCGTGATCTGCGGTATAAGAAAGTAAAACTATAAGCACACAGGCTTAGTAAGACTCTTTCCTACTCACTAAAACCATCCGTCACTTAATCATAAACATATGAAACATTAGCACACTTAGCGCTTTACTTAGAACATCATCCTTAACATCACTTAGCATTCATTTGACATGTCATGGACATAGCTTCACCCCATTCATAGCATGGCATAACCATAACCATAGGCATTCGGGTATGGCATAATACTTGACATAACATAAACATCGTAAACATTCATAGCATGACATAATACTTGACATAGACATAAATAAAATCATGGCATAAATCTAATTACAATCATGGCATCCCATACTAGCATGAGCATGGACAAAATAATGGCATTCTAACGTAACAGAAACATAATTAAACCATGGCATCCTAAACTAACATAAACATCAATAAACTCATGGCATCCTAACCTAGCATACACATAATTAAAGCATGACATTCTAAACTAGCATAAAATCCTGGCATCCTAAACTAACATGAATATAAATAAAATCATGGCATCCTAAACTATCATAAACATAATTAAAGCATGGCATTCTACACTAGCATCAAATCATGGCATAAACATAAATAACATCATGGCATAAACACAAATAATATCATGGCATAAGCTTAAATAATATCATGGCATAAACATAAATAAAATCATGGCATAAACATAACTAAAATCATGGCATAAACATAAATAAAATCATGGCATAAACATAAATAAAATCATGGCATAAACATAAATAAAATCATGGCATAAACATAAAATCATGGCATGAACATACCTTCATAACATACTTTTCGTAAACATACTTTTCATAACATAATGCATAACATGAATGGATGCATGTGGCAATCGTGCATATATATATATATATATATAAGGATGCTTAATCTTGAAAACATGCTTTTAACATAATCATACTTTCATTGGGCCCTGGCTTGTACCACATTCATTCATCATATGCGCGCATCCCTAAGTAAATACGAGGTAGCTAATCTCGACCTACTAGGGTAAGGACAGCTTCATCGGTAGTCCCGAACCGTAAGGACAGCATCATCGGTAGTCCCGAACCGTGGACAGCATCATCGGTAGTCCAGAACCGTGGACCCTACTTAGGTCCGGTACAAGCCCATAAAATAAAATAAATGCTTTCATATGCTTCTTCATTCATCATCATTCATAGCATATTCATTCGTTCATCATTCTTTCATCATCATTATGCCTTAAAGGCATCATCATGCATAGCATATTCATTCATTCATCATACTTAACCTTCATTCATCATTTTCATTCTTAGACATGGCATAGGTACACATCATTCATATAGCATGGCATACATACATAAGCATGGCATACATTCATATCATTCGTAAGACATGGCATACATACATATCATTCATACATCATGGCATACATACATATCCTTCCTAAATCATGGCACATGTCTAAGCATTCTATAACCTAACATATATTTCATGACATATAAGCTAAAGGTTTAGTTAACATGGTATTCTTCCACCTTACTTAAGCATACCTCCTAATCACCTATACCCAAGCATCTTGATAGGTTTAACCCAACCCTAGCCCTAGGTTAGATCCTTGGCCGAAACTTCCAGGCCATGGGGGCATGGAGAAATTCCATTAAAACCCCAAATCAATTGCTTAAACCCTACCCATACCTTACCATAGGGCCATTGGGCCCTTACTTGAAATAAGTCCTAGCTTTCCACCCTAATAGGGTACTTGGCCGAAACCCATAGGGTCTCTAGCCCATGTGAAACATTCATATAAACACCCTTCGTCTCCCTTATATCATGATAAAACATACAACATATACTTAGGGTTTAAAACCAACCCTACCTATGGGCCCTTCCTGTTGGCCGAAACCCTAGGGTACTCTAGGGTACCCCAAAAATTCCCAAAAATTATATTTACTTACTACACATCATAAGGGAACATTAATCAACATTATCAAGTTTTTTGTCATAATTATAGACCCCACAATCGTGGTGGCCGAGACCCACAAACCTAGGGTTCTTGGTTTCCTTACCTTGTTGTTGGCCGAAACCCATAGGGTCTCTAGGGTACTCCAAAAATTCCCAAAAATTATATTTACTTACTAACCATCATCAAGGAACATTAGAAAACATTATCAAGATTTTTTTCATAATTATAGACCCCAAAATCATGGTGGCCGAAACCCACATACCTAGGGTTCTTGGTTTCCTTTCCTTGTTGTTGGCCGAAACCCATAGGGTCTCTAGGGTACTCCAAAAATTCCCAAAAATTATATTTACTTACTAAACATCATAAGGGAACATTAAACAACATTATCAAGATTTTTGGCATAATTATAGACCCCAAAATCATGGTGGCCGAAACCCACAAACCTAGGGTTCTTGGTTTCCTTACCTTGTTGTTGGCCGAAACCCCTAGGGTCTCTAGGGTACTCCAAAAATTCCCAAAAATTATATTTACTTACTAAACATCATAAGGGAACATCAAATAACATTATAAGGATTTTTAGCATATTTACAGACTTTTAAATCATGCTGGCCGAAATCCATAAACTTAAGGACCTTGGTTTTTCTTTCCTTTCAACATCACATCCAAAACTAACCCATATATCATGCTAAAAATCATGGAAATCATAGATAACTATTATACCACAGGTGAGGGAGTCTTACCTTGGGGTTTCTAAATTTTTAGACCTTGGATGGAGAGAAGGAAGAAAACTTGATGTCTCTTGACCACACCTAGTCCTTGGATCCTTGTAAGAACTTTAGATCTTGGGTGATGGAGCCTTGGTGGAAGCTTTTCCAAGGGAGAACTCTTCCTTAGAGTTTCGGCTAGAATGAAGAGGGAGGAGGGGAGCAAATGCACTTGATGATGAAGAGAAGTAACCCCCCTAACCCCCTTTTTATAGCTCCTTTAAAGAGGCAAATGAAGAGTCTCTCCATGACCCTTCATCTCCTTCTACTTCTTAACCAACCTCTACTTCATTTACTCATACAAATTCCTTGCTAGGTGGGTTGGTTAAAGCCTTCATGGTTGTACATGAGGTCCAAGGTTCAATCCTTGGCCCATGCACCTTTATTTTCATTTTATTTTTATTTTATTTAAACCTTTTCCTCTAATTTTCGAAAATTCCCTTTTTATTTCAATAATTCCCCAACAATCACCCATAAATATGCTAATATTCCTAAATAAAATTCTTTTATATTTATATTAATTTTTCCTAATTAATACCCATTTTTGGGACCTATTTAAAGCTCATTAGTATCTAATTTCTTCATTAAAATAGAAAAAATTAAGCTAAGACTTACCCATAATCATGCTAATATGCCTAATTAAATCCTATTTATATTTATACTAATTATTACCTATTTATACTAATTATTACATAAAATCCACCTATAATCATGGTACTAAAAACCCCACGTAAGGCCCATTAGTACTTAGTTTCCTCAACTTAAATGAGAAAACATGGATTTTCTAGGCCAAAGTTCGTATCAATACTTCTAGCTCCTTCGAAAATTATCTAAACATGCTCAATATTTTCATAAAATATCAAGAGAATTTTCCGGGTCGTTACAATCCCCCATACCTCGTGAAAGTTCATCCTCGAACTTAGAATAACTCCGGGTACTTGCGCCTCATTTCGTCCTCGCGTTCCCAGGTACTTCCTCGAACCGCTGGCTTTGCCATAAGACCTTGACCAAGGGTACCTCCCTACTCCTCAGCTTCTTGACCTCTCTATCCAAAATCTGAATGGGTCTGCTCTCGTAACTCAGGTCCCCTTGTATTTGCCCTGTCTGCGGCTCGATCACTTGGTCCGTATTCGAGATACACTTTTTGAGCAGGGACACATGGAATACGTTATGGATAGCTGACATCTCGGGAGGTAGCTCCAGCTCGTATGCCACCTTACCAACTCTTTTCAGAATCAGATATGGCCCCACATATCGCGGACTCAGCTTTCCTTTCTCCCAAATCTTGTCACCCCTTTCATAGGAGCCACTTTGAGGAATACCAAATCCCCAACATTAAATTCCAGGGGTCTACGCCAGACATCGGCATAACTCTTCTGCCGACTCTGAGCAGTTTCTATCCGTTGCCGAATATTCTGTATAGCTTGGGTGGTGCTGTTAATGAGATCCGTTGTGTGCCCCATCTCCTTCTTTTCACCACCCTCATACCAACAGATCGGAGACCTACATCTCCTCCCATACAACGCTTCATAAGGTGTCATTCCAATAGTAGCTTGGTAGCTGTTGTTGTACGCGAATTCTGCTAAACACAAATATCGACACCAGCTTCCCTTGAAATCCAAGGCACACGCTCGCAACATGTCTTCTAGTACTTGATTCACCCGCTCTGTTTGCCCATCCGTTTAAGGGTGAAAGGCGGTACTAAATCGCAATTTAGTGTCGAGAGATTTCTGAACACACTCCCAGAAATGCGAAGTAAAACGTCCATCCCTATCTGAGATGATGGTCTTGGGAACTCCATGTAGCCTGATTACCTCCTTAACATATAACTGAGCCAGTTGCTCAATCGAATAAGTCATCTTGATTTCTAAGAATTGAGTGGACTTAGTCAATCTGTCCACAATGACCCATATCGCATCATATCCATTTGTAGTCCGGGGAAGTCCTGAAATGAAATCCATTGAGACATCTTCCCATTTCCATTCCGGAATTGGATGTGGCTGCAGAACTCCTCCGGGACGCTGGTGTTCTGCTTTCACTTGCTGACAGGTCATGCAAGTACTGATATGCTGGGCCACATCCCTCTTCATACCGGACCACCAAAACTTCCCCTTCAGATCCTGATACATCTTGGTGGACCCTGGATGCATCGAGTAAGGGGTTCCGTGAGCTTCTGCCAGTATCTCCTTTCGAAGCTCCGGATCATTAGGGATACATAAACGATCCGTAACGTAGAGTACTCCCCCTCCGGCGATATGAAAACCATCGCCCATTCCTTCCAGGATCTCCTGTTTTATTTTATGGAGACCCAGATCCCCATTTTGTTTTATGTCTTCACTTAGCGCTAGCATTTCCTTAATGTAATTTGACACCATTGTGTGATATGATTGGTCACGCATTGTTATTATCCAGCTCATAAACATGAGATTGAACCACATTCTTAACAAATTGTATTACAACTACCCAGACTTTATTGGTTCACACAAGACAACAGGACTCAATGCAGTAGATGGGCTGCCATCAGGCCCATAACAAAGTACATCATGGCAGTCACTGCCGTTCCCTCATTCATCCCTCCCGGACCTACCTCAGGATCTTCCACTATCTCCATCGGATCCTCTTCCTCTACCTCGGGAACCTCCTCAACCTCTTCAGGATCTTCCCCAAACATCCCGGGGTCCTCCTCAAACATCTCGTACATCTCGGGCTCCCCCTCCGAGTCCCCCAGATCTTCCGGAAACTCATGGCGGAGAAGCTGCCTACACAATTCCGTATACGAGATACGGCATCCGTGCTGTCCCCAGATCTGATGGGCGACCTCCCTTGCCCGATTGGGCAATGAACACAACAGGGCTCCGATCCTATGATCATCCACGACTGGAAACCCTTCCTGCTCCAGTTTCCAGAATAGCCGATCCAAAAACCCCATGTTGCCTTGAATTCCAAGGGTCGGACTATACTCAACCGTCTCTATCCGCTCCATCAATACGCGACACCTCTCAAAGTAGTCCTCATGTGACATTTGGAATTGGAAAAAAAATGACATAGTTAGTACCCAACTGACTAAGCCAGTACAAAACCATTTCTTTTTTTTTCAATTCACAAACATACACAGAGGAAACACACACAAATCCATTTCTTCTACCCTAGTGATTAAAATATATAACCTCTTTCCTACCCTGGAATTCTAAGTATTTAATTCATAAAATAAGATAAAGTATCATTCATCGTTACATATCGTAACATACTTTTCATCATAACTATCGTTCATACTTGCGTATCTTAGAATCATAAAACATCTTACTACTATCAGATATGTAAAGAGGTACTTACTTGGAAGCTGCAGGAAGAGGGCTTGATGTGTGTGTAGTGAGATGGTTACTGCTCTGATACCAACCTGTAACGTCCGCTTTTTTTTTTCTTTTTGACCATCATAAAGCGGCGTTACGCTAACATACTTAGGGCATGTAGACATCATAATGCAGCGGAAAAACTTCAAAGTTACACCTACATGCACTTACTACCATTCCTAGCATCATAACATGGAAGCTTGGCATATTAACCTTATACTTTGCATCATGACAGACTTAGCATCATATCATATTTTAGCATCATGTCATACTTAGCATCTAGTCATACTTTAGCATCATGTCATAGAGTCATATTCAAGTACTTAGTAGTAAAGGTAAAGTTCTATCATCAGACAAGCAAACATATGGTCTCTTGGCCAAGTCACTATCACACACATTCTGCAATGCCCTCCTGCTGCTTCCTTACTGTTCCTTTGCGTGATCTGCGGTATAAGAAAGTAAAACTATAAGCACACAGGCTTAGTAAGACTCTTTCCTACTCACTAAAACCATCTGTCACTTAATCATAAACATATGAAACATTAGCACACTTAGCGCTTTACTTAGAACATCATCCTTAACATCACTTAGCATTCATTTGACATGTCATGGACATAGCTTCACCCCATTCATAGCATGGCATAACCATAACCATAGGCATTCGGGTATGGCATAATACTTGACATAACATAAACATCGTAAACATTCATAGCATGACATAATACTTGACATAGACATAAATAAAATCATGGCATAAATCTAATTACAATCATGGCATCCCATACTAGCATGAGCATGGACAAAATAATGGCATTCTAACGTAACAGAAACATAATTAAACCATGGCATCCTAAACTAACATAAACATCAATAAACTCATGGCATCCTAACCTAGCATACACATAATTAAAGCATGACATTCTAAAGTAGCATAAAATCCTGGCATCCTAAACTAACATGAATATAAATAAAATCATGGCATCCTAAACTATCATAAACATAATTAAAGCATGGCATTCTACACTAGCATCAAATCATGGCATAAACATAAATAACATCATGGCATAAACACAAATAATATCATGGCATAAGCTTAAATAATATCATGGCATAAACATAAATAAAATCATGGCATAAACATAACTAAAATCATGGCATAAACATAAATAAAATCATGGCATAAACATAAATAAAATCATGGTATAAACATAAATAAAATCATGGCATAAACATAAATAAAATCATGGCATAAACATAAATAAAATCATGGCATAAACATAAAATCATGGCATGAACATACCTTCATAACATACTTTTCGTAAACATACTTTTCATAACATAATGCATAACATGAATGGATGCATGTGGCAATCGTGCATATATATATATATATATATATATAAGTATGCTTAATCTTGAAAACATGCTTTTAACATAATCATACTTTCATTGGGCCCTGGCTTGTACCACATTCATTCATCATATGCGCGCATCCCTAAGTAAATACGAGGTAGCTAATCTCGACCTACTAGGGTAAGGACAGCTTCATCGGTAGTCCCGAACCGTAAGGACAGCATCATCGGTAGTCCCGAATAGTGGACAGCATCATCGGTAGTCCAGAACCGTGGACCCTACTTAGGTCCGGTACAAGCCCATAAAATAAAATAAATGCTTTCATATGCTTCTTCATTCATCATCATTCATAGCATATTCATTCGTTCATCATTCTTTCATCATCATTATGCCTTAAAGGCATCATCATGCATAGCATATTCATTCATTCATCATACTTAACCTTCATTCATCATTTTCATTCTTAGACATGGCATAGGTACACATCTTTCATATAGCATGGCATACATACATAAGCATGGCATACATTCATATCATTCGTAAGACATGGCATACATACATATCATTCATACATCATGGCATACATACATATCCTTCCTAAATCATGGCACATGTCTAAGCATTCTATAACCTAACATATATTTCATGACATATAAGCTAAAGGTTTAGTTAACATGGTATTCTTCCACCTTACTTAAGCATACCTCCTAATCACCTATACCCAAGCATCTTGATAGGTTTAACCCAAACCTAGCCCTAGGTTAGATCCTTGGCCGAAACTTCCGGGCCATGGGGGCATGGAGAAATTCCATTAAAACCCCAAATCAATTGCTTAGACCCTACCCATACCTTACCATAGGGCCATTGGGCCCTTACTTGAAATAAGTCCTAGCTTTCCACCCTAATAGGGTACTTGGCCGAAACCCATAGGGTCTCTAGCCCATGTGAAACATTCATATAAACACCCTTCGTCTCCCTTATATCATGATAAAACATACAACATATACTTAGGGTTTAAAACCAACCCTACCTATGGGCCCTTCCTGTTGGCCGAAACCCTAGGGTAGTCTAGGGTACCCCAAAAATTCCCAAAAATTATATTTACTTACTACACATCATAAGGGAACATAAATCAACATTATCAAGATTTTTCGCATAATTATAGACCCCACAATCATGGTGGCCGAAACCCACAAACCTAGGGTTCTTGGTTTTCCTTACCTTGTTGTTGGCCGAAATCCATAGGGTCTCTAGGGTACTCCAAAAATTCCCAAAAATTACATTTACTTACTAAAAATCATAAGAGAACATTAAACAACATTACCAAGATTTTTTGCATAATTATAGACCCCAAAATCATGGTGGCCGAAACCCACAAACCTAGGGTTCTTGGTTTCCTTACCTTGTTGTTGGCCGAAATCCATAGGGTCTCTAGGGTACTCCAAAAATTTCCAAAAATTACATTTACTTACTAAACATCATAAGGGAACATTAAACAACATTACCAAGATTTTTGGCATAATTATAGACCCCAAAATCATGGTTGCTGAAATTCACAAACCTAGGGTTCTTGGTTTCCTTACCTTGTTGTTGGCCGAAATCCATAGGGTCTCTAGGGTACTCCCAAAAATTCCCAAAAATTATATTTACTTACTAAACATTATAAGGGAACATCAAATAACTTTATAAGAATTTTTAGCATATTTACTGACTTTTAAATCATGCTGGCCGAAATCCATAAACTTAAGGACCTTGGTTTTTCTTTCCTTTCAACATCACATCCAAAACTAACCCATATATCATGCTAAAAATCATGGAAATCATAGATAACTATTATACCACAGGTGAGGGAGTCTTACCTTGGGGTTTCTAAATTTTTAGACCTTGGATGGAGAGAAGGAAGAAAACTTGATGTCTCTTGACCACACCTAGTCCTTGGATCCTTGTAAGAACTTTAGATCTTGGGTGATGGAGCCTTGGTGGAAGCTTTCCAAGGGAGAACTCTTCCTTAGAGTTTCGGCTAGAATGAGGAGGGAGGAGGGGAGCAAATGCACTTGATGATGAAGAGAAGTGACCCCCCTAACCCGCTTTTTATAGCTCCTTTAAAGAGGCAAATGAAGAGTCTCTCCATGACCCTTCATCTCCTTCTACTTCTTAACCAACCTCTACTTCATTTACTCATACAAATTCCTTGCTAGGTGGGTTGGTTAAAGCCTTCATGGTTGTACAAGAGGTCCAAGGTTCAATCCTTGGCCCATGCACCTTTATTTTCATTTTATTTTTATTTTATTTAAATCTTTTCCTCTAATTTTCGAAAATTCCCTTTTTATTTCAAAAATTCCCCAACAATCACCCATAAATATGCTAATATTCCTAAATAAAATTCTTTTATATTTATATTAATTTTTCCTAATTAATACCCATTTTTGGGACCTATTTAAAGCTCATTAGTACCTAATTTCTTCATTAAAATAGAAAAAATTAAGCTAAGACTTACCCATAATCATGCTAATATGCCTAATTAAATCCTATTTATATTTATACTAATTATTACCTATTTATACTAATTATTACATAAAATCCACCTATAATCATGGTACTAAAAACCCCACGTAAGGCCCATTAGTACTTAGTTTCCTCAACTTAAATGAGAAAACATGGATTTTCTAGGCCAAAGTTCGTATCAATACTTCTAGCTCCTTCGAAAATTATCTAAACATGCTCAATATTTTCATAAAATATCAAGAGAATTTTCCGGGTCTAAACATGCTCTATCCGGTTCATCAGCTTGCGGCACCTCTCAGTGTGGTTCTCATGCAACATCTGGAATTGAAAAAAATGACATAGTTAGTACTAAACCTGCTAAGCCAGTACCAAAACCATTTCTTTTTCAATTTGCAAATATATACAGAGAAAAACACAAGCCACTCGGTTCCTTCTACCCTAGTGATTAAAATATATAATCACTTTTCCTACCCTTAAATTCTAAATATTTGCTTTATAAAAGAAAATAAAATATCGTTCATAGTTACATATCCTAAAGTACTTTTCATCATAAGCATCGTTCATACTTACATATCTTAAAATTATAAAACATCTTACTACTATAAGATATGTAAAGAGGTACTTACTTGGAAGCTGCAGAGAGAGGGTTTGATGTGTGTGTAGTGAGATGGTTACGACTCTGATACCAACCTGTAACGCCCACTTTTTTTTTTCTTTTCATAAGGCTGCGTTACGTTAATATACTTAGGGCATGTAGTCATCATAAGGCAGCGGAATAACTTTAAGACTTACACATACATGCCCTATTACCATTCCTAACATAATGACATTGGAACTTGGCATATTAACTTCATACTTGGCATCATATCATACTTAGCATCATGTCATAGAGTCGCATAAGCATCATGTCATAGAGTCGCATAAGTCATTATTCAAGCATATAAGTAACCAAGGTAAAGTTATAGCATAAACGGTAAACATATGGTTTCCTGGGCTAAGTCACTACCACACACATGCGTTCTTGCCCTCCTGCTGCTTCCTTATTGTCCCCTTGAATGATCTGCAGTATAAGGAAATAAGACTATAAGCACACAGGCTTAGTAAGACTCTTTCCTACTCACAAAACCATTCATCATTTCATAATGAGCACATGAAACATTAACATACTTGGTGCTCTACTTAGAACATAACAACTTGAATCACTTATCATATACTTGACATGGCATGAACATAAACACCAGTGAACATTCCTAGCATGGCACGAGACATGGCATAAACGTAAACATAGTAAACATTCTAAGCATGGAATGCTACATGGAATAAACATAATCATAATAAACATTCCAAACATGGCATGCTACATGGCATAAACATAAACATAATAAACGTTCCTAGCATGGCATAATACATGGTATAAACATAACATAATAAGCATTCTTAACATGGCATAATACATGGTATAAACATGTCTATAAGGTGTAAACCAACCTGTATGGCATAAACATAGGCATACTTCCTATCATAGTATATGAGCATCTTCTTAACATAATCATGACATAGATCATTTACTCCCATGTATATTTCTTAACATGAAGCGTAAGCATAACATCTTATTAGCATAGCATAATGCATAACATGAATGAATGCATGAGTGCAAGGCATATACATAAGGATGCTTAACTTTTAAAACATACTTTTAAATGTTTAAACATAATCATCACATCATTGGGGTCCCCGGCTTGTACCACATACATACATCATAAGCGCGCATCCCTAGCAAGTCCGAGATAGCGAGCCCCGACCTACTAGGGTAAGGACAGCATAGTCGGTAGTCTCCGAACCGAGGCGTTCTTAAGGAGCCCATCCCTATTGCACAGCTCCGGTAGTGCCAGAATCGTGGACAGCATAGTCGGTAGTCCATAACCGGGGCGTTCTTAAGGTGCCCATCCCTTGGACCCATACTTCGGTCCGGTACAAGCCCATTCATAAAGTAAAATACTTTACATGTTTCATCATTCTTAAGACATTCATAGCATAACCATGTTACATAAAGCATGACTTAGCACATGCTTGTCCTTTCATTATTCATACTTATTGCATAACATCATGATGCCTGGAATGCATGAGCATTTTCTTCATTCATAAATATGGTATGCATCTTCTTTCATAAACATGGCATGCATCATTTTTTTATCATGAACATAAACATAACATACTTATCATGGCATCGTTCTTATCATGAACATAAACCTAACATACTTATCATGGCATCATTCTTATCATGAACATACACCTAACATACTTATCATGGCATCATTCCTATTATGAACATACACAATAACATAGCATGGTTCTTAACATAACATGAGCATATAACCTAGCATGGTTCTCAACATGACATAAGCATACATAGGTAGGACTTCCATGAACATGCTACCTACCATCCAAGCGCATGGCATAGACCATAAGACATTCATCAATAACCCTATTAAGCATGACATCCAATTATAAACATACAAACATAAAACATGGTGCTTGAGGTTAGGGTTGTAGGTAACTTAATTTCTACCATATGCTTGAACCTTGCTACATATATATATATATAGTTCAATATAAAGCATAAATCATCATTCTTCAAACCCTAACTCCATCCAAACCCTAAATTCCTTTGCTTGGCCGAAACCTATAGGGAAGGGCTCCATCATTCAATTAACATGTAAGATAGCATAAGGTAAAGAACCAACCATACATTACTTATAAGACCATGGGGAGCCATTAGGGCTCATAATTAGGGCTAACCCTAACCTTTAGCCCCTCTTCATAAGGCTGGCCGAAACCCTCCAAGCCCATAAGTACATGGAAAAATTCCATAAAAACCCCCAATCAAACATTAAACACCAACCATACCCTACCATAGGGCCATTAGGACCCTTGCTTGAGGGAAGTCCTAACCTTTTTGCCCTAGACCCTTCTTGCCGAAACTTACAAGGGTCACAAGACCTTGTGAAAATTCACATAAGTCACCCTCAATCTCCCTTATAGCATGATAATACATAAAACACCTACTTGAAGTTTTAGACCCATCCCACCCATGGGTTCTTGAGGTTGGCCGAAACCCTAGGAGGTCCTAGGGTACCCCAAAATTTCTCCAAATCTCATTTTAACTTATATCCATCATGGAAAAACATTAGAAAGCATGAGAAATATTTTTAACATCATTTTGGACCCAAAAACCCTAAGGGCCGAAAGTCATCGGGTCACACCTCATGGTTTCTTCAATATAAATCCCAAAACCAACTTTATATCATGCTAAAAATCATAAAGGAACTATTATACCACAGGTGAGGGAGTCTTACCTTGGTTGATCTTGATTTTTAGACCTTAAAAGAGAATGAAATTGTAAATCCCTTGGATACTTGAACCCCCTTGCCCTTGTAGCCTTGGAAAACCTTTAGATCTTGGTGATGAGACCTTCTTGTGGAGCTTTTCCAAGGGAGAACCAATCTTGTGGTGTTCGCCTAGAATGAGGAGGGAGGAGGAAAGAAAATGCAATTGATGGAAGGAAGAAGGTAACTCCCAAACCCCCTTCTTTATAACACATTAAGGAGGGTAAGTGAAGAGTCATGGTGTCTCTTCCTCTTCCCTTAAGCCTTAACCTACCTCCATTTCATTCCCTCATAACATTCCCTTGCTAGGTGAGTTGGTTAGAGCATGCATGGTTGTACAAGAGGTCCAAGGTTCAATCCTTGGCCCATGCACCTTATTTTTATTTTATTTTTCCTTTTATTTTTCTATTATTTTCTCAAAAATTCTGAAAATTCTCTAAAAATTCCCCCATAATTATGTTAATATTTCTCATTAAAACCCCTTTATATTTATATTAATTTTTACCTAAAATTCTCCAATAATTATGGTACTAAAAAGCCCATATAAGAGCCATTAGTACTTAGTTTTCTCAATTTAAATGAGAAAATATGGATTTCTAGGCCACATTTTGTATTAATACTTCTAGGTCCCTCAGAAAATTATCTAGACATGCTTAATATTTTAAGAAAATATTAAGAGAATTTTCTGGGTCGTTACATATAGCTCGTGAGACTGAGAGTCTACTTTCTCAGGCCGATTCTCAGGAGCATGGGCCGCCACGCGTCCGATCGGAGATACTGAGCAAAGTGGGGCATGGAAGTTGAGCCCGCTTATAACTTGCTGGCAAGGCATGATTTTGGACACTCGGTCGGGCAAGACTCAGGGTGCGTGGGTCGCTACGCGTTCGACTGAGAGCCGATCCGAGAGGTGGTGGGAGTGGATCCCGATTTATAGCTCGTGAGAACGAGAGTCTGGACACTTACTCAGGAGCGTGAGTCGCCACGCGTCCGATCGGAGACACTGAACAAAGTGGGGCACGGGAGCTGAGCTCGCTTATAACTTGCTAGCAAGGCAAGTGTCTGGACACTTAGTCGGCCAAGACTCAGGGAGCGTGGGTCACCACGCGTCTGACTGAGAGCCGATCCGAGGGGTGGTGGGAGTGGATCCCGATTTATAGCTCGTGAGAACGAGAGTCTGGACACTTACTCAGGCCGATTCTCAGGAGCGTGGGCCGCCACGCGTCCGATCGGAGACACTGAGCAAAGTGGGGCACGGGAGCTGAGCCCGCTTATGACTTGCTGGCAAGGCAAGAGTCTGGACACTCGGTCGGGCAAGACTCAGGGAGCGTGGGTCGCCACGCGCCCGACTGAGAGCCGATCCGAGGGGTGGTGGGAGTGGATCCCGATTTATAGCTCGTGATAACGAGAGTCTGGACACTTACTCAGGCCGATTCTCAGGAGCGTGGGCCGCCATGCGTCCGATCGGAGACACTGAGCAAAGTGTGGCACAGGAGCTGAGCCCGCTTATAACTTGCTGGCAAGGCAAGAGTCTGGAGCACCTACGATTGGGGTGAGGACCACGTTTTTCCACTATCATTGCTTGTGAGCAGTACATTTGTATTACAAGCTCTCACTCGGCCTCTCGATAGGGTTGAAGGTGGATTGCACTCCATGGCCGATCCAGCTTCTTTCCCTGCTCATTTTCTAAGTAGTAAGCTCCCGAGGTGAGCTTCTGAATGACTTTGAAGGGTCCCCCCACTGCGGCTCTAGTTTGCTGACATCCCCAATTGGCTTGATTCTTTTCCAGACGAGGTCTCCGATTTGGAATGTTCTTGGCAATACTTTCTGATTATATCTTTGCTTCATTTTCTGCCGATACGCGAACATCCGAGCGGCTGCCTTATCTCTAATTTCATCGACCAAGTTCAATTTCAGACGTCTCCTTTCGGCATTATCTTCATCATAGGCCGCTTGTCGGTCTGACTCACAGCCAACCTCAACTGGCGCTACGACTTCGCTTCCATAGACTAGCTGAAATGGCGTGCTTCCCGTGGTTTCTTTAGGCGTGGTTCGCAGGGCCCATAAGACACTAGAGAGTTCGGCCACCCATGTTCCCCCTGTGCGATCCAGCCTAGTCATTAATCCTTTCAGGATCTCTCGGTTGGCTACTTCTGCCTGACCGTTGCTCTGTGGGTATGCCATGGAAGTGAAGGCTTGCTTGATACCATACGCCGAGCACCATTCCTGTATCTTCCGACCTTGGAACTGCCTCCCATTGTCCGAGACAAGTTTATGGGGGATTCCATACCGGCATAGGATGTTCTGCCACAGGATCTTGATCACGGCTTGCTCAGTGATGCGTGCTAAGTCCTCAGCTTCTATCCATTTGGAAAAGTAGTCCACGACCACCAGCAGGAACTTCTTTTGAGTTGTAGCGGTCGGGAATGACCCCACTATGTCCATGCCCCACTGATCAAAGGGGCAGGAGACCACCGATGCCCTCATCATCTCCACAGGTCGGTGCGGGAGGAAGTGGTGCTTCTAGAAGGATAGGCATGTGGAGACCAATTTGTCCGCGTCTTTTTGCAGGATCGACCGTACTAACCGGCCAGCAATGCTTTCCGAGCTACTGCTCGAGCTCCACCATGGCATCCGCAAACGCCCATGTGGATCTCCCTCAATACATAGTCTGCATCTTCTTCACCCAGGCACTTGAGTAGGGGTCGGGTGAAGGATCACTTGTATAGCACGTCGCCGACCATGGTATATTGGACTGCTCACTTTTTGAGTAGTCGGGCTTCCTCCCGATCTTCCGGCACAACTCCCTCCGTGAGGTAAGTGATGATCCGGGTCCTCCAATCAGATTCCAGCTCTAGGTCGGCTTGCTTCTCTATCTGCATGACCATCAGAGCTGGACCGCCTGGCTGAGGAAATACCCAAGAGCCGACCGACCGAGCTGATCGAGCCGACCGCCTAGCTTTCTCAGGGAATCTTCTGGACCTGCACCTCCTGGAACTCGGCCTTCAGCTTCTCATAAGCCTCTATGAAGGCCTGCAACCAGTCGCTATTGACTTCAAACCGATCGGCTACCTACTGTGTGACTAGCTGGGAATCAGAATAAAGAATCACCCGGGTAGCTCCCACATGCTTGGAAGCTTGCAGTCCAGAGATGAGGGCTTCATACTCGGCTTCATTATTTGTGGTCGGGTACTCCAGCCGGACGGATAGATGCAACTGCTCCCCCTTCGGGGAAATCGTCAAGATGCCGATCCTGCTACTCGACCGAGTCGATGAGCCATCTACATAAACTTGCCAAGCCTCTTCAAATTCCTCCGAGTGCAGTTCACTTAGAAAATCCGCTAAGGCCTGTGCTTTGATGGTTGGCCGAGTCTGATACTGGATGTCGTATTCACTCAGCTCGGTGGTCCATTTGATCAGCCGCCCCGACGCTTCTGGATTAGAGGCCACTCGACCCAAATTACTGTTGGTCAGGACCACAATGGGGTGCGCTAAGAAGTAAAGTCGAAGTCTCTGAGCACCCAACAACAACACATACGCCAATTTTTTGAGTGTTGTATAGCGATACTCGGCTCCTTTTAGTAGGTGGGCAAAAAAGTACATTGGTTGCTGCTCGGTCCCCTCTTGCCGAACTAAAACCAAACTGGCCGAGTTGGCCGAGGCAGCCAGATACACCGACAATACTTCCCCCACTTCAGGCTTGGCTAGTACTGGAAGCTCAGCGAGGTAGACTTTCAATTCTTCGAACGCCTTGTCACAGTCGACGTCCCACTGGAATTTGGTGGCCTTGCGAAGAGTCTTGAAGAATGGCGATCCTCGCTCGGCCGACCGGGAGATCAACCGGGACAGGGCTATGATCCGCCCGGTGAATCGCTGTGCCTCCCGAAGGTCTCTAGGTGGGGGCATGTCCAGCAGGGCCTTGATCTTGCTTGGATTGACTTCTATGCCCCGCTCGGTCACAATGTACCTGAGAAACTTTCCACTCCGGGCGCCAAAGAGACACTTAGCAGAGTTCAATTTGAGCCCGTACCAGCGTAGTGTTTAGCATGTCTCCTCAACATCGGCTATCAGGTCTCCCGCTCAGGGGGACATGATCAGGATGTCATCCACATACACCTCAATGTTCCGCCCGACTGAGTCCAGAAGACTTTATTCATCATTCGCTAGTATGTAGCTCCAGCGTTCTTTAAGCCGAACGGCATGACGGTATAGCAGTAAGTACCGTCTGCCGTGATGAAGCTGACTTTCTCTTGATCTTCAGCGGCTAGGGGCACCTGATGATACCCTTGGTATGCGTCCAGCATCGAGATAAATTCATTGCCGGTCGTCGAGTCTACCATCTGATCTATCCGGGGCAGAAGATAGCTTATTGGTGCTTGGATGGCTAGAGAGGGGGGGGGGTGAATATAGCCAGACACACAAATCACTTTCACTTTTTGGATTTCTGCACTTAGGGTTAGTAACACAGCGGAAGCAAAGGAAACAGAGAAACGCAGAAATACAGAGGAACAAAAACAAACTAAAGCAACAAACGAGATCGCTAACAAGGAGGGTTTACAAGGTTCGGGGATAACTTGCCCCTACTCCTTGGCGTGCCCGTGCGGTGGGCGATCCCTTGATCATCGTCAGATCAAGCCCCGGAAATCCGGATATCAAATGTAACCTCCTTCTCGGTGGAGTAACCTCTCCACAGCGGGTTCAAACGAATAATGGAAATAAGCACAAGAACCACAAGAGAAGCTTACAGAGCACTTAGGACAGTAAGAACACAAGCGAACTCCTCACCGAGCTCCACTCAGCACAGATCTCACGCAAGAACTCCCTCTTCGTGTCTTCTTGCTGATGGACTCGCCAACCTCCTTTTTCTTCTTCCAAGCGCTCAAGATTCACAGCTGCTTGCACAAGAGATGGATCAGAGTTGTCGCACAAGCACAAGTGTTGAGAAGAGTTCACACAGAGTTCTGTTTTAGCTCCTTCTCCACTTCGCAGCTTAACCTCCTTTGCATCGCCAGCATCGCCAGGTCACAGACGCTCCTCTGGAGCTCGTCAGCTGCTCACCTGCAACAACCCAGCTATCCCTGACCTCCTCTGAACTCACTGAATCCCCTCCAGTCGCACCCAGGTCATCAGCTTCTCAGTCGTTTCAGTTTACGCCAGAGGCCGTTGTTTCCTGCGAAGAAGAAATGGACAAACCTGCTTCAAGGAAAGACTCCCATTGACCCTCCTTGAGTGTTTGAATCCACCCCTGTAAATAAACAGAGAATCACATATCAGAACAAAATCAGTAGCGAATCAGCAGGCAATCAGACGTCTGACAGTGCTTTTGAATTAAAGCTGTCAGCTACTGATCGGTCACCGGACCGATCAGAGTGACTCCTGATCGGTCACCAAACTGATCAGGATGAGCTCAGACCGATCAGGCTCCAGCTTGATCGGTCCCCAGTGGGAAATTAGAAATCGTAACTTCTCCGGGATCGATCACCAGACCGATCCAAGTCTTTCCAGCTTCGCAGCCCAACCCTCCTGATCGGTCCCCAGACCGATCAGGGTGTGGCCTGATCAGACTGGTGACCGATCAGGCCACTCTCCGACAGATCAGGCTCCAACCTGCTCGGTTATAGTGAGAAGCTCGCGACAATTGATCGTTCACCAGAACGATCTGAATAGTATCCTTGATCGGTCACCAGACCGATCAGGAGTCGATCAGTAAGGTTCCCAAACTCACTATATGCTCCCTGATCGGTCACCAGACCGATCAGGAGCCGATCAGTAGGTTTGCTAAAGTCACCGTATGTTCCCTGATCGGTCACCAGACCGATCAGACATCGCTGGATCGGTCACCAGACCGATCCACGAGGGAACTCCGTGCCAACTTCCCTGATCGGTCACCAGACCGATCCAGGCAAGGCCAAACCCACTCTAAGACAAGAGAAATGGCTCCCAGCCTCCCCTGACTCATGCTCAGTCCCCCGGACCAAGACTCCATGCCCAGTCTCACTCACCGGGACATCAACCTAGCCCTCCAAGCTAGGACCTGACCCTCGAAGCCAGGATTTCATCCAACCTAGCCCTCCAGGCTAGGACCTGACCCTCCAAGTCAGGGTTTCATCCAACCTAGCCCTCCAGGCTAGGACCTAGCCCTCCAGGCTAGGACCTAGCCCTCCAGGCTAGGACCTAGCCCTCCAGGCTAGGACCTAGCCCTCCAAGCCGGGATTTCATCCAACCTAGCCCTCCAGGCTAGGACCTGACCCTCCAAGTCAGGGTTTCATCCAACCTAGCCCTCCAGGCTAAGACCTGGCCCTCCAAGCCAGGACTTTTCACACCTAGCCCTCCAAGGTAGGACTTTTTCCCACTAAACCCTCCAAGTTAGGACTTTTCACACCTAGCCCTCCAAGCTAGGACTTTTTCACACCTAATCCTCCAAGTTAGGACTTTTCACACCTAACCCTCCAAGCTAGGACTTTTCACACCTAGCCCTCCAAGCTAAGACTTTTTCACACCTAACCCTCCAAGTTAGGACTTTTCATACCTAGCCCTCCAAGCTAGGACTTTTTCACACCTAGCCCTCCAAGCTAGGACTTTTCACACCTAACCCTCCAAGTTAGGACTTTTCACTGCCAGCATGCGATCTCCCGATCCACCTAGACTTAATCCGAATTCAACCAGACTTAAATCAAACTTAAATCCGTGTCAAACACCAAAACAACAATCAGGGTCAGACTGCATCAACATAGCAGTCTTTCGAGCATGCCTTGTTGAGGTCTCGAAAGTCGATGTAGACTCTCCACTTATTGTCGGGCTTGGGCACCAACACTACGTTGGCTAGCCAAGCTGGGAACTGTACTTCCCGAATGTGGCCGGCTTCTAGCAGCTTTTCGATCTTGACCCGGATCACTTTATTCTGCTTGGTGCTAAAGTCCCGCTTTCTCTGCTTAACGGGCCGAGAATGGGGATATACATGGAGGTGATGCTCCGCTACCTCCGGTCGAAAGCCTTTTAGCTCCTTGACTGACCAGGCGAACACATCTTGGTTTCGAGCCAAGCATTCCGGCAAGGGCTCCCTAAGCTCCTCGGGCAGCCCGGTCGTGATCTTGACTCTGGCCTCCTCCCGATCAGGGAGAAGCCGGACTTCCTCCTTGTCTTCTCGCAGTTCAACCCATGGCGAGGGCTGGACCATATTGCAGTCTGAGAAGGGGCGTGGCGCCTTCTGGCTCTCCACTTGGACGTCGTCAACATAACACCTTCGGGCCATTCTCTGGTCACCCCTGACTTCTCCTACCTTATCCCCGACCGGGAACTTAACCTTCAGGTAGAAGGTGGAGGCAACGGCTCGAAACTCGTTAAGGGTCGGTCGGCCCAGGTTGACGTTGTTGGCTGAGGGAGCATCAACCACTAGGAAAGTGGACCATCTGGTCCTCTTCAGCGGCTCCTTGCCTAAGGAAATGGCTAGTCGGATCTGGCTGATTGGCTGCACTTGATTCCCTGTGAATCCGAACAACGGGGTCGCCACCAAGTCCAGCTGGGACATTTCTATCTGAAGCTGGTCGAACATGCTGTCGAAGTCCTTCGGGGGCTTCCTGATCAGTGAGCGAAAGAAATCTCCCTCCTATAGCCCTTGGGATAATGCGCTAACCAGGACCTCGGGCGTGGCTGTGGGCACATCTAGGGCCACGTCGTTGAATCTCTTGATGTAGGCCCGAAGCGGTTCCTTTAGGCCCTGCTTCAGAGTGAACAGGTTGAGGCTCATCTTGTGGTGCCTCCTGCTACTGGCGAAGTGTTGGAGGAAAACCCTCCTAAGCTCCTCAAAGCCCATGACCGACCCATTAGGGAGTCAGTCGAACTATCTTTGGGTTGGGCGAGAGAGAGTGGTTAGGAAGGATCGACATTTGACACCTTCCGAATATTAAAGAAGCTGAGTAGCGCTCTCGAACTTCATCAGGTGCTCCTCTGGGTCGGTGGTCCCCGCGTACTCGGGGATCGTGAAGAAATGGAGATGACGGGGAACAGGATCCTCCAGCATCCAAGAGGAAAAGGGACTGCGTACCAGGATAGAAGGGGAAGGGTCAGCCAAGGCCTTTCCCTTGTCTGGCCGCGATGCATACATCTGGATAGATGCGGAAGCCTCGGCTGAGACAACTTCATCACCCTGGTCCCAGTAGAAGGCTGCAGGAAAGGGTATGGCACCACCCTTAGGTCGAGCGAGCCTTCCTTGACCTCTTGATAGCCGGTGTGCCACATCGACTTTGGGAACCGGAGTGCCTGACTACCGACTTGCGAAGGCCTCTGAGGAGTCCTCTGAGGAGTCCTCTGAGGTCGAGCAGCCATCAGGGCATTGTATTCCTCGCGAGTGACAGTCATCATGACTTGGTTGGGATCCTCCATCTTCACTTCTGATCAGGCAAAGTGTCCCCTCCTTCTAGCGCCAAATTTGATCCTGTCGCAAAGTGAGGTGGACACCCCTAGAGTGAGATGGTCCTCCGGGGATCACGAACTGCTGGGCTGCCGCGAAGCTCGCTCCTAACCTGCAAGACAAGGACCGTTAGAACCCGCCGGGAAAAGTCCCCGGCAAGGCAGTCCGACGGTCAAGTCAGTCCTTGAGAGTGGAAGGAGGAGGAGGAGTTTGGTTTCGGTTTTCTTCACCCTTTTCCTCTTCCTTTGCTTCCTCTCTTGTGGTTGGAAGCTTCTTGGAGCAAGGAGCAGGTTTCGGCAGGCCAAGGGGGAGGTGGTTAGACCGGCAACGCAAGCTTGAGGAAGATCTTCTCTTCCTTTGTCGCCGGCGCAAGGTGGAGGGAGAACTCTAGGGATTTGGCTAGTGGAAGAAGGTGGTTGATTGGGTGGCCCTTGATGATTCCAGTTCTTGGTAGATCGTCGCCCACATGACATCCAAGAGGGGAGGGTCATACGATAGAAGATCATAAGGTAACGGAAGGTATAAACTCTTCCTTGGCTCCTTTGATTTTCTTGGCATTTTATGTGATGTTAATTAATTATCACGTTCTTGATTATTTGTTAATCATTGTTGATAATTAATTATTTTGGACCCCGATAATAAACATAAAAATCGGTGATCCGCTTGTCGTCTTTTCCGCGGTCAATTGGTTAGGCGAGTTATAAGGCTCAAACTTTGAGTTTAGCTAAGTTGTAACTCGAATCATTGATATGATGTCGAGATGATCGTTTGGGAGATAGGTCTTCATTCGGATTAATTTTTTAATCTATAGACATGGAGAGGTCTCTCAAGGATGACCAGGTATTCGCTTAGGAAATCTGCCAAGCCATACCCAACAAGTATGAACAGTTCTTAGACCTGAAGTCACTACGGTTCCCTATATAAAGAGTTGTGTACTTTGGTATCGTTAAACACCACTCATAATAGGGTGGACTATAAAGGCGATCACTAGGTATGCAACAAATTATGAGAAGGAATGTGAGTGATGTAGATAGGATCTATCCCTCCCATATGACATGAGTAATATCTCTAGGCCCCTTAATTGAGTATGACTGCTAAATGCATGGTCATGCTTAGATGAGTCAATATGTGATATTGAGCTCATTTGCTTGAGTGAGTCTACTTGGGGATCAAGAAATACGATGATTGATATCGAGGATGACATAGTCTATGCCTCATTGATCAATCTAGATATCAAGGATAGAAGGATAAAGTCATATGAGATAATAGTCACGGAGGTTAAGTCGGATCTCGACTTTCGCGTTACTTGGGTAGCAATAATGTATTGCTAGATGTCGCTCATTGCTTATGTGTCTAAAATGGTTTAGACACGTTGCTAACGTTGCGAGAACTTATTGGGTCACACATAAAGGGCATGATGCTTCGGAGTTTGATTAATTTTAGTTTGACTAAAATGTGATCCGAATTCAATTAATTGAGTTGGACTCAAATGAATCCAATTGAATTATGAAATTGTGTCTAATCCTAGTCAGACTCATTAAGATTAAACTCAACCAATTAGATGGGATAATAATTCATTAAAATATTAAATGAATTTATTATTAGAGGAAAATGAAGAGAAGTTGAAAAAGTTAAAAATGGAAAATATGTGCTTAATTGTATTTATTGGCTTTAATATGATGGGAAGCTCAAGAGACAAAATCCCTTCATATTCATGAGATGAATAAAACAAATTTTCAAAATTGTAAGTGAAGGTATGCTTTGTGGGTGTTTGATTTTGTGCTTTGTGAACTAACCCTAGTTACTAGCACAACTAAGGTAGTTCTTCTCCGAAGCCGAGATCGTGTCTGTGTGGATACTACTAGAGACACGGACACTTGAACGTATAAGAGATCCAACAAACCGAGTAAAACCGGGATAAGCGAAGAGCACGCACCAAAGGTATAACCCTTAGTTAGATAGATTAAACTACGTACAAGATTTTCTTTCGAATGGATTACTCGAAGGGATTTCAAATTTCGGCTGTGTTTTTAAGTATTTTTCATATAGAGATTCCTACAGTGGTATCAGAGCCACTTGCGAAATATCGTACAAAGTTTAGAAAACTTTTATATGAAATAAAAGTCGGGCAGCGCTTCAAGTGCTTGAATAAAAATAAGTACAAAGGAACTAAAAAATGTATACATTTTATTTGAACAGCTTGGAAAGTAGAAAACAGAAGACTTACAAGGGATTTGCTAAGGACTTGCTTAATCCTCAAGTAAACTCTCAGAGGTCTTCTGAATGAGTTTGCAAGAGGTAGTTAGGGGTTTATATTGGAAGGGAAGTAAGGACCGGGTGTCTGTTTTGGCCCCATCACATCCTTATCTTCTTCCTTTACAGCTATCCCCTACTAGTCTACTTTGGACGGCTCCCCGAGGCTCAATCCAAAGTTAGTGCTTGCCAACGCAAAAGCTACAATAATTTACAAAGTGGGTTTTGCTAGTACAATAATGCACTGTCAGAGCACTGAAAGCAGATTTGGATTTGACGTCCGTATCTCCTTTATCTGGTGCTTTGGATCTTCTGGGTCCACCACGCCCACATTAGATGCTAAAGGGCGGTGTCCTTAGCATTGTTCTCTGACAAGACGTAGTACTTGCTCCAGCTGGTCATCCTGTTGCTGGACAGCTAGGAGCCATTCGCCATACCAGTTCCTCTTGGTGCTCCATCGTCTATACTCTTGGAGCTTGATGGCATGTATTTCCCTATACTGTTGTAGGGCCTTGATTGCCTGCTGGGTAGCATCCCTTTGGAGTTGGTCCATCTTTCTTTCTTCGTCCTGTAACTTGTCGAAGTTGAGTCCAGACTTTGTGGCCTGGTTGATGGCTTCAACGGTGGATTTGTAAAATTGGGCATAGTCCTCATTATCAATTGATGGAGATGGGCTTTGACTTTTGGATTGGGCTTCTCCTTGAGTTCCTGAGTTGCCCCTGCTACCATGTGAAGTTGATCCAGAAATTCTTCTCTCCATCCTGACCAAATAACAACAGATATTAGTCGTGATAAGGAATCAGCAAGTTGGTTGTTCTTCCCTTCTATGTGCTCAAAGGTGACATCTAGCCCACTGCCAGTAATATAGTCGACGAAGTTCATCCAACGTACTCTGGAGGGTTTATTTTGAGCTGACTTGTTGAAAAAGCTTATGATGGCTTGACAGTCTGTTCGAATGTTAAGCTCCCTTTTGTCTAAGTAGTAGATTTTTAAACCTTTCATAGTCTTCATTACTGCGTGGATTTCGGCGTCGATGGTAGACTTGATAGGGCAAAATCTCCCACTAGCGTATGCACATATTCTTTCGGTAGACCTTGGGTCATTCTTTCGGGTTTTCCACTTGCAGATCCCTCCTCATCCACTCATGCATCCATCTACTTCTAGGATGATAAAAAAATCTTCTGGAGGGACTTCAAGATCAGGAAGTTGTTGGACTTTGTCTTTGATGAGTTTTACTAATTCCCAGTCTTGCTGATTCATTTTTTTTGGAACTAGGACATATATTTTGTTATAGATTGTATGAATGTATGAGCATTTGTTAAGATACAAAAGTTTGTGTTGATCCAATTAAAAGTCCATAGCAACATCATACACAATATGAAAGCGTGCTATGGTCTAATTATACTCAATAAATTTTATAACCTATGGTGTTCACGATAGTTGATGCGTTGAGTCGATTTTTATGAACAAATTGTGCGATTTTATCGCAAAATGCATTAACGATTCATGAAGGGTTCTCGGTTCATTTTGATAAATTTTTGGCAGTGACTCATTAAATTAGTCAACAAAATAAATTTTGTTTCGGGGGCGTTGCCCCGTTGACCCCCCTGCTAACTGGCTAGTAGGACCGCCATGAGGTTTCGGTTCATGAATAATTTTTACAATCATAATAAAAATTGATGTCCTAGATTTATTGTGTGTGTTTGTTACCATGATGCATGGTTATGACCCTTAACCCCAATATGATTGTGGTTGTGTGTGTGTGCATGTTGTAATTCATAATACGGTCTGCATGTCATGCCTTCTTCTCTATTCTTCTAGTTGTAAAATAGATTTAGACTCGAATGTGACTCGAGTTTTCTTTATTTTGTAATGTACAAAACAAAGAGTGGAAAGTCCATTGGAGGATATGAAGTTACAAGAAGGATGTCAACAACACATGATGTTTATAATTATTTTTTAACACAACTGTCCCAACTTTTGGAATATGTCTCTAAGTTCTCAATCCAATTGAGGTAATTTAGTTAAATCTGGCCCAAAGTTCAATAGTGGAACATCACAATTCTCCACTCGCACTCTACAAAGATAAAATTTATCACTATGCTAAAGTAAACCCAACAACAAATGATCGAGATAGTAGTGAGTACCAAACTGTGGTAGGCATATCGAGTTGACTTAATTAAGATAAACTTATCATCTAAACATGCATCACATATAAGCAATAATCATGACATGGTTATGGCTCGTATACTACGATCCTCTCAAGACAATGAGAAGATCGAATGGTCAACCTAGGGATAACATCTTCTGTAAAACTCGTTGCCGTTGAATTTGTTGATTATGCAATTATTTGGTGGGATCAAATTATTCTAAGCAGGAGAAGAAACAAAGAGAGACCCATTGGTTGTTGGGAGGAGATGAAGACTATTATGAGAAAGAAATTCATTCCAACACATTAGTATCGGGATTTGTATCAACGGTTACAAAGTCTCACACAAGGATCCAAGACTGTGGAGGAATACCACAAAGAGATGGAAATTGCCATGATTCGAGCCAATGTCGAGGAGGACCGAGAAGCAACCATGACACGATTTTTACAAGGTTTAAATCAAGAAATTTCAAATGTAGTGGAGTTGCAACATTATGTGGAGCTTGAAGACATGGTGCATATGTCTATGAAAGTTGAAAGACAACTCAAAAAGAAGGGATTAAATAAGCATGGGGGGCAATGTTCTCATTCGTCAACTTGGAAATCTAGCTAGAACAAAAAAAATGATAAAGTTGAATCAAAGAAAAAGCTTGATTTTTCAAAGAATAAAGATGCAAGCTCTCCATTGGTCAAAGGCAAAGAACCCCTCCAACCTTCAAGAAATAGAGATATTAAATGCTTTAAGTGCTTGGGAAGGGGACATATCGCATCACAATGCCCAAACAAAAGAATTATGATTTTGAAAGAAAATGGTGACATCGAGACTGAAAGTGAGTCCGAAGATGATAGTGTCTTGCCCACATTATTGGAAAGTGAAGAAGAGTATCCTATTGAAGGTGAAGCCCTTGTCACTAGGCGTGCTCTAAATGTGCAACTGAAAGAAGATAACGAAGAACAACGAGACAACATATTTCATACCCGTTGCCACATCAAAGACATGGTATGTACTATGATTATAGATGGGGGAAGTTACACTAATGTTGCTAGTACTATTTTGGTTGAGAAATTATGCTTACCTACCACAAAGCATGCTAGACCTTATAAACTATAATGGTTGAATGATTGTGGGGAAGTCAAGGTCAACAAGCAAGTGTTGGTTTCATTTTCCATTGGTGGATATCATGATGAGATACTTTGTGATGTAGTGCCAATGCATGCAAGTCATTTACTTTTAGGTAGACCATGGCAATTCAATAGGAAGGTCATGCATGATGGGTTTAAAAATAAGTATTCTTTTATGATGCATGGTAAACATGTAACTCTTGTACCATTGACTCCTAAGCAAGTATATGAAGATCAATTGAGGATCAAAAATGAGAGTGAAAAAAGAAAAGAGTGTGAGAAAAAAGAAAATGAGAAAAGAAAAAAGAATGGAAAAGAAAAAGAGTGTGAGAAAAGAAAAGGTGAGGATGAGATGAGTGGAAAAAGGAATGAAAGGGGAAAAGAAATTCAAGAGCAAGAGAGTAAAAAAGGGAGCTTTTATGCAAAAGAAAGAGAGGTTAAGAGAGCGTTTTATGCTTCACAGCCGATGATTGTACTTTTGTACAAGGAGGCCGATTTTAACACTAACGATCATAACCCTACTTTGCCTAGTGTTGTTAAATCTCTTTTGCAGGAATTTGATGATGTATTTCCTGATGAGGTTCCTGATGGATTGCCACCACTTAGAGGAATAGAGCACCAAATTGATTTCGTCCCTGGAGCCGCAATTCCTAATCGGCTAGCCTATAGGTGTAACCCTGCTGAGATAAAAGAACTTCAAAGGCAAGTTGAAGAGTTGATGAAAAAAGGGTATGTCCGAGAAAGTTTGAGTCCATGTACTGTCCCCGTTTTGCTAGTACCTAAGAAGGATGGAACTTGGAGAATGTGCGTTGATTGTAGAGCCATCAACAAGATTACGGTAAAGTATCGTCATCCTATTCCTAGATTAGATGATATGCTAGATGAACTACATGGCTCTTGCATTTTCTCTAAAATTGATTTGAAGTCAGGCTATCATCAAATTCGCATGCATGAGGGAGACAAATGGAAAACTACATTTAAGACTAGGTATGGTTTGTACGAATGGTTAGTAATGCCATTTGGGCTTATTAATGCACCTAGTACTTTCATGAGGTTAATGAACCATATTTTGCGTGCTTTTATTGGAAATTTTGTCGTAGTATATTTTGATGACATCCTGATTTATAGCAAAAATTTAGAGGAGCATCTACAACATTTACAAAATATTCTAATTGTTTTGCGAAATGAAAAGTTGTATGCTGACCTTCAAAAATGTTCTTTTTTCACTAATCAAATTGAGTTTCTTGGTTATATTGTTAGTGCTAAGGGAATAGCAGTTGATGAGAAGAAGGTTAAGGCTATTCGTGAATGGCCAACTCCAAAAACAATAACTGAGGTACGTAGCTTCCATGGTTTGGCAAGTTTCTACAGAAGGTTTGTTAAGAATTTCAGCACTTTAGCTGCACCCTTAACCGAAATTGTTAAAAAGAATGTTGGATTTCATTGGGATAGTGAACAGGATTTAGCCTTCAACTCACTTAAGGAGAAATTAAGTTCTGCACCATTACTTGCATTACCTAACTTTGCTAACACTTTAAAATTGAGTGTGATGCATCAGGAATAGGTATTGGAGCTGTGCTAATACAAGAAGGTCGACCCCTTGCTTATTTTAGTGAGAAATTGAGTGGAGCAGCTTTGAACTATCCCACTTATGACAAAGAGATGTATGCTTTGGTGAGGGCTTTAGAGACTTGGCAACATTACTTGTGGCCCAAAGAGTTTGTCATTCACACTGATCATGAATCATTGAAGCACTTGAAGAGCCAAAGTAAGTTGAATAGACGTCATGCGAAATGGGTGGAGTTCATTGAATCATTTCCTTATGTGATCAAGTATAAACGAGGTATGGAAAATACTGTTGCAGATGCTTTATCTCGAAGGTATACCTTGCTCTCTACTTTGAACACTAAATTGTTAGGATTTGAATACATTAAAGATCTATATTCTAAGGATCCTGACTTTGGAAATGTATTTGAAGTTTGTGAGCATGCTGCATTTGGGAAGTTTTATAGGCATGAGGGATTTCTACTTAGAGTTAATAGATTATGTGTGCCTAACTGTTCATTGAGGGAATTATTAGTTTAAGAAGCCCATGGTGGGGGACTAATGGGACATTTTGGAGCAAGAAAAACACTAGATGTTTTGTTGGAGCATTTCTTTTGGCCACATATGAAAAGAGATGTTGTAAAATTTTGTGAGAAGTGTATCACATGTAGGCAAGCAAAATCTAAATCATTACCTCATGGGTTGTATATGTTGATGCAGTCTGGCCCTGATTGTTGTTTTGGTGTTGACGACGATTTTAAGTTAGGAGGATGATTATGATTTGGAAAATCTTAACCTGGGCGGTTAGGTGTGATGAATTATGATGATTGTGATTAAGTCCTGATCGAGGATTAGGCATGATGTGGAAAATCCTAGCCTGGAGGGCTAGGTGTTGGAAAATCCTGACCTGGAGGGTTAGGTGTGGAAAATCGTAACCTGGGAGGTTAGGTGTTGGAAAAGTCCTAATTCGGAAGGGTTGGGTGAAAAGTCCTAGCTTGGAGGGCTAGGTGAAAAGTCCTAACCTGGAGGGTTAGGTGCAAATTCCCATTGTGGAGAATTAGGTGAAAAAGTCCTGGCTTGGAGGGTCAGGTGCCTAGCTTGGAGGGCTAGGTTGGATGATGTTCTAACTCGGAAGAGTTGGGTGAAAAGTCCTAGCTTGGAGGGCTAGGTGAAAAGTCCTAGCTTGGAGGGCTAGGTGAAAAGTCCTAACTTGGAGGGTTAGGTGCAAATTCCCAACTTGGAGAGTTAGATAGAAAAATCCTTAGCTTGGAGGGCTAAGGTGGATGAATTCCTAGCTTGGAGGGCTAGGGTTGAGTCACTGGATCGGTCTGGTGACCGATCAGGGACATTGGCATGCTGCTCCTTAGTGGATCGGTCTGGTGACCGATCCAGCTATGTCTGATCGGACTGGTGACCGATCAGGGAGCGCACAGTGAGATTGGGAATCTACTGTGTGGCTCCTGATCGGACCGGTGACCGATCAGGGAGCAGGCTGCTTCCTTGCTGTCTTGCTTCTGATCGGTCTGGTGACCGATCAGGGAGCAAACGGTGAGTGAGTTCCCTTGCTGATCAAAGTCTTGGATCGGTCTGGTGACCGATCAGGGATCTTGGATTTGATTAAAAAGTTACTGTTCATCTGCCCTGATCGGTCTGGGTGACCGATCAGGATCCAATCTGATCGGTCTGGTGACCGATCAGGCTTCACCCTGATCGGTCTGGCGACCGATCAGGAGTGTATAGCTGCGAGAGCTGGGAATCCCAGCAAAGCAGTGGATCGATCTGGTGATCGATCCACACACTCTGGATCGGTCCGGTGACCGATCACTTTAATTCAAATTTCACTGACAGACGTGGTCAGAGCATTTGACCAAATCCGATTTGCTGATGTATGTTGATATGTTGCTTGATCTTCTGCTCTAATACTCTGATTGAGTTTCAGGTGACAGAGGAGGACTCAAACACTCAAGGAGAAGTCAAAGCGTGCTTTCCTTGGAGCAGGTTTGTCCCTTTTCCCATCTCAGGTTGCAACGGCGAGCTGCGGACTGGAGCTAAGACTGGAGCTTGGCTGAGGAGCTCAGTGAGTCCAGTGATAGCTCAGTAGAGGCTGGCGTTGGCAGATGAGTAGCTGGGAGCTACAGAGATGTTGTCACCTGTCGCTTGGCGGAGAAACAAAAAGGAACCCTAGAGTGGAGTTCAGCACGACTTACGGTTCATACTTGCTGAAGTTCTTCGTGCTCTTGAGTTCCTGAGCGAGAAGCTTACTGTTCTTGAGTTCTTCAATCATTCTAAGCAAGCTATTGAGGAGCAATCATCATACTTGAGTGCTTGAAGGAGAAAACAAGAAGCTTGGAGTCCGACAGTGGGAAGACACGAAGCAGACGGGGTCTGTGTGAGATCGCCACTGGGTGGAGCTCAGGGAAGCTTGCTGTGTTTTATCTTGCTAAGTGTTTGAGTAAGATCCTTCTTGTTGTTGTTTCATTGTGCTCATTATATATCATTGTTTGAAACACGCTGTGGAGAGGTTTCTCCACCGAGAAGGAGGTTGCTTCATATCCGGTGTTAACCGGGGCTTGATCTGCCGACGATCAAGGGATCGCCCACCTCAAGGGCACGCCAAGGAGTAGGGGCAAGTTATCCCCGAACCTTGTAAACCCTCCTTGTTAGCGATCTTGCTAGTTGTGTTTGTTTTGCTTTCGTTTCGTTTTTCTGCATACTCTGTTTTCTATTCTTTCCGCTGTGCTACTGATATTTGAGTTGCAGAAATTATGATAAGTTTTAAAGGTGTAAGCGATTGTCTATATTCACCCCCCTCTATAGCCATCTCGTCCCCAACAAGTGGTATCAGAGTAAGGTGCTCTGTTTACGGCTTAACAACCGAGAGTTCTCAACAAGATGGCATTGAGAGAAGGCTTCTCCACCACCCGACCTCCATTCTTTGATGGCGCCGACTTCCAATATTGGAGATCAAAAATGGAATACTATTTGAAGATGAATATCCATACGTGGTTCGCGGTGAAGGAAGGATTCATCCCTCCTAAGGATGATGAAGGCAAGGAACTCGAATCTTCGCGGTGGACTACTGAACAAACAAGGAAAAGTGAAGCCGACGCTAAGGCGGTTGTCACTCTACAATGTGGCATGAACAAATACCAACTCATCAAGGTTGCTCCCTTCACGAGTGCAAAAGATTTGTGGAACAAACTCATAGAGCTCCATGAAGGCACCCGGGACTCGAGGATCGCAAAGAGGGACTTGTTCCTCAATCAACTTCAAACCTCTCCATGAAGGAGAATGAGTCGGTAAGTGAGCTCCGTAGCCGGTTCAAGGAAGTTCTTAATGGACTTCATTCAATTGATGAAAAGGTCGAAAATCGCGACCTTATGAGGTATGTCTTGAAAGCATTTCCAAGGAATGCTTTGTGGTCATCCATGGTGGATGCCTACAAAGTATCCAAGGATTTATCTATTGTGAAGTTAGATGATTTATTTTGTGAGATGGAATTGCATGAAATGGCTAACAAAGGCCCCAAGGAGAAGGGGATTGCCTTAGTTGCAGGGGATCGAGTCACTAAGAAGAAGAAGGAGAAGAAGAAGGAGAAGGAGGTTTCATCTTCTTCATCTTCTTCCGAATCTGAATCCGATTCCGAGGAGGATGGCAGCGGCTCTTCTTCATCCGAAATGGCCAACTTTGTGAGGAGGATGATGCGAAGAGACCGACGCTTCAAAAGGAGAGGTAACACTAGTGAATTCAAGCTTGATAAGAATAATGCATCTTGCTTTGAGTGTGGTAGGAAAGGACACTTCAAGAATGAGTGTCCGAAGCTTAAGAAGAAGGAGGAAAAATCCAAAAGAAAAGAAGAGAATTCCAAGAAGAAGAAGAAGGCATTGAAGGCCACTTGGGATGAGTCATCCTCTAGCTCATCCGATGATGAAAAAGAGGAGAAGAGTACAAAGCAAGTGGCTCTCATGGCTCTTGGAGAGGAGAGCAGTGAAGAAACTTCAAGCTCCGCAAACACGGCTTCATCATCTTCGGATGATGAAGAGGTAACTTCTCCCGAGCTTGAAAAATGTTATAGAGCAATTGCATATTTAACTCGTATGCTTAAGAAGTCCAAAAACAAAGTTAAAGCATTGCAATTAGAGATTGATCAATTGAAAGCTTCTAGGGATGATAACATTGATGACTTGCATGTTGAATTATTAGAAGATGAAATTAAATCTTTGAAGCATGAAATTGAAACTTTGAAATCCTCTAAGGTTGAGGAAATCAGTGATATGCATGATAATGGGTTAGTAGGGGAAAACCAATCCTTGAAGAGTGAAGTTGAGAAGCTCAAGAATATTCTTGGGAAATTCTCAAATAGCTCTAAGACCTTAGATATGATTTTGAATGCCCAAAGAGCGGTCTACAATAGGGCCGGTATTGGTTACCGCCCTAAAGAACCCTCATTTGTATCTCTCATGTCTAGGACTGACATGAGACAATCTAGGACACCCAAGACTCAAAAGAAAGTTGTCAAGGCATGGGTGCCTAAGTCATGTTTAGTTGATGCGTTAGGTCCCAAGGTTTGGGTACCTAAGACTTCTATTTTTCGAATTGTGTAGGTTGTGATTGAGGGGGAGCATCTATCAACTTGGTTCGTTGATAGTGGATGCTCCAAACACATGACCGGGGATAGATCATTGTTTACCACATTTCACAAGAAGAGTAGAGGTAATGTATCATTTGGTAACAATGGTAGCCTTAAGGTCATAGGAATAGGAGACATTCAAATATCCGAATGTCTTAGAATCTCAAATGTCCTTCTAGTCAAGGGGATGAAGTTTAATCTCCTAAGTGTCAGTCAATTGTGTGACACGGGTTACACAATTGACTTCCAACCAAGTCAATGTCTAGTTAGACAGAATGACACTTTGGACACGGTACTAGTAGGAGCAAGAGTAGACAATATTTATCAAGTTTCTTTTAAAAGTGCTACTAATGCTCTTGCTAAGTGTTTCATGTCAAAATAAGAAGAGTCCACTCTTTGGCACCGGAGGCTAGCACATGTGAACATGAAGAACATCCGGAAGTTGGCCAACAAGGGACTAGTTCGAGGCTTACCAAGCATCAAGTATGGAAAAGATAAATTATGTGATGCGTGTCAAATGGGTAAGCAAACAAAATCTGCACATAAAGGTAAAAGCACTGTAAGTACTTCCAATGCTTTAGATTTACTTCACATGGATCTATTTGATTGTAGCACCATCATATCATTGAATGGAAGTAGATATTGCTTTGTTATCATTGATGATTTTACTAGATATACTTGGACTTACTTTTTAAAACATAAGGATCAAACCGTAGATATTTTTATTTCTTTTTGTAGAAGGGTTGAAAATGAGAAATCATCAACAATTAAGACAATAAGAAGTGATTATGGAGGTGAATTTCAAAACCAAAGGTTTCTAGAATTTTGTCAAGATAAGGGTTATAGACATGAGTTCTCTACTCCTAGAACACCACAACAAAATGGTATTGTAGAGAGGAAGAACCGTGCACTTCAAGAGGCTGCACGAAGCATGCTTAATGAGTACTCACTCCCGAGTTACTTATGGGCTGAAGCTGTAAATACAGCTTGCTATGTGCAAAATCGAGTTCTCATCCATAGGTTTTTAGAAAAGACTCCCCATGAACTTTGGTTTGGGAAACCACCTACGGTTAAACACCTTAGGGTGTTTGGGTGTAAGGTGTTCATCCTAAACACCAAGGATCATCTTGGAAAGTTCACGGCAAAAGCTGATGAAGGGATACTAGTCGGGTACTCCCTCGTTAGTAAAGCTTACCGAGTCTACAACAAGAGAACTAGACTAGTTGAAGAGTCTTCTGATGTGGCTTTTGAGGAACTTCCAAAATCAATTGACCAATCAGATAATGTAGAAGGAGTTCAAGTCGAACTAAGGAGACTTAGTTTGAATAAAACTCCGAGTATTGTTGATGGTGATGAGTCTGATGACGGTGAGCCTAGACAACTCATTGATCAGCCGGACCCTGAGGCTAAACTTGTGTCTAGTGAACTCGTTCAAGAAGCACCACCAACACCAAGACAAATGAGATTAGCCTCTAGTCATCCCCAAGACCAAATTGTTGGAGACATCCATCAAGGGGTTAGGACTAGATCATTCTTCAGGAATGAGGCTAATGAAGTTGCTCTAATTTCCGAAATTGAACCTAGAAAAATTGATGAAGCATTAAATGATCCCGATTGGATTATTGCAATGCAAGATGAACTAGGTCAATTTGAGAGAAGTCAAGTTTGGGACTTAGTCCCTAGGCCCAAGAAGACCACTATTATTGGAACTAAATGGGTCTTCAAAAACAAATTAAACCACAAGGGAGAAATCATTAGAAACAAGGCACGCTTGGTAGCCAAGGGCTACAGTCAAGTTGAAGGTCTTGATTATGATGAGACTTATGCTCCCGTGGCACGATTAGAGTCCATCCGATTGATGCTTGCATTTGCAGCACATCGAGGCTTCAAATTATTTCAAATGGACGTCAAATCGGCATTCCTAAATGGTTTGATTAGGGAAGAAGTCTATGTCGAACAACCTCCAGGGTTTGAGAGTATCGAATATCCAAACCACGTGTACAAGCTCAAGAAGGCACTCTATGGCCTTAAACAAGCACCCCGGGCTTGGTATGAGCGGTTGTCGACATTCTTGATCGGAAAGGGCTTTGTTAGAGGTCAAATAGACCCTACACTATTTCTACGAAGAGATGGTGACAATATATTTGTAGCCCAAGTATATGTCGATGACATAATTTGTGGCTCAAACAACAAGGGCTATTTACGTGAATTTATCGAACACATGGAGAGTGAGTTTGAAATGAGTTTAGTGGGGGAGTTGACTTTCTTCCTCGGACTTGAAATCAAGCAAACTCGTGATGGTATCCATGTGCACCAATCGAAGTACACACATGAAATGCTTCGAAAATTCAATATGAGTGATTCAAAAGAGGTAACCACTCCCATGGCCACAAACACAAGATTAGATAATGATGAGAGTGGTAAACCCGTTGATCTAACTCAGTATCGAAGCATGATAGGTAGTTTGCTATACCTTACAGCCAGTCGACCAGATATATTATTTGCTGTAGGTATGTGCGCTAGGTATCAAGTCTACGCCAAGGAATCTCACCTAATTGCTGTTAAGCAAATTTTGAGATATCTCAAGGGTACAATTGGTGTAGGTCTTTGGTATCCCCGTACCGAATCTTTTGATTTGATGGGCTATACGGATTCCGACTACGCTGGATGTAAGTTGGACCGGAAAAGCACTAGTGGGGGCTGCCAATTCCTAGGATCGTCCTTAGTAAGTTGGTCGAGCCGAAAGCAACACTGTGTTGCTCTTTCCACTACCGAGGCAGAATATATCGCCATGGGAGAGAGTATCTCGCAATTGTTGTGGATGATTCACACCTTAGAGGACTATGGATTGAGTTACAAGGGTGTGCAAGTGTTATGTGATAACATTAGCACAATTAACTTAACCAAGAATCCGGTCCATCATTCTAGGACAAAACTGTTGGTGCAGTATGCACCCAAGTCAAACCTGTGTTTTGATATTGGCAAAAAGGTTCAAAAGTTAAGGGTTAATGGTTGTCTAACGAGTTTCTTGAGTGTACAGGAAAAGCCCTAGTGAAGGAATGCTAGGCACTGGCGAAGGACTGCCAGACAGGACAAGCCCTAGCGAAGGAATGCTAGGCACTGGCGAAGGACTGCCAGACAGGACAAGCCCTAGCGAAGGAATTCTAGGCACTGGCGAAGGACTGCCAGAAGAAAAAACCTAGCGAAGGGCCGCTAGGCACCAAGCGAAGGGAAGCTTGGTAACTCAAGACCTGGCGAAGGACTGCTGGGCAAAAGTCCAACTGAAGGATCCGGTTGGCACCAGGTAAAACTCTCCCGAGAGGAGTAGGTGAGGACGCGTTCCCCTCGAGGGAACATTAGGCGTCGGTTCGACCTAGGGCTCCATTTTGGAGATCCAAAGTCAGAACCAAGACAGCTAAGGCTGTTTTAAACTAACTTATTATTTGCTGTTTTGGACTAACCCTGGATGCAGGACCGAAGGACTGTGTTTCTGCAGCTCAGACAGCCTCAAAGGAGTGAGGCCGTAGCTGAGCAGGGCGCCCCGGATGTGTCGGGCGCCCCAGAGTCAACCCAAAGTCAGCAGAGAGGTAAACGCCCCGACAGCAGCGTGTGTCGGGCGCCCCGCGTGAATCGGGCGCCCCGCATGTCGGGTGCCCCGCATGTCTCGGGCGCCCACTGTGCCACGCCACTGAAGGCGGCTGCAGCTCACCCTCGCGAAGCCTCGGTGATAAAGTTTGACCGGTCAATCGGGCGCCCCTTGCGCGTCGGGCGCCCCAGTCAAATACAATCCCGAAGATAACGAGATCAGCTTTGACTGGAGCATCGCCGGATCTGCAGCCACGTGGGGGGCGCCCCGAGCATGTCGGGCGCCCCGAGCATGTCGGGCGCCCCCTGCCCTATATAAAGAGGGCCTCGACCCTATTCTAGCAGAAGGAATTCCAGTGAAAGCAATTACGCTCCTCTGCTCCCGCGCTCTGCTCCAGAACCCTCCAGACTCGAGATACAAGCGCCGGCGACGTCCAACTGCTCCGAAACTTCGATTTACACCGGACGTCGGTAATAAAGAAGAGCTGTCTTTTTCTTACTGCAATTTACTGTAATTAATTTGTGTAAATTTGGTTTGCGCGATTATAGTATTGCCCATAGTAAACGGTCAACGACCGTGGCCCTTGGAGTAGGAGTCGACCCAGGCTCCGAACCAAGTAAACCGACTGTGTTTGCATTGTTCTGTTTTTATTTCCGCTGCGCACCCGCTCTTTTTAAATCCGAACGAATTGCGACATTCACCCCCCCTCTCTCGCATTTCTCGATCCAACAAGTGGTATCAGAGCGGGGAAGTCAAACCTGGTGCAACCACTAGTTTGAATATTTTTCGGATTTTTTTTCCTCTCATTTTTTTAAAAATAAAAAAAAAAAAATTTTTTCGTTCGAGTTTTTATCTCAAGGTTGGTGCAACACCCCTTGAAATCTGTGTTTGATTATTTCTTCCCGCACTACTAATCCAAGACCAAGTCTTGGAAATATTTTTTGTTTACTTTTATTTCAGTGACAAATGTCTATCCAAGAAGGATTTAGCACCGCCAGACCTCCACTTTTCAGTGGAGAAGACTTTCCCTACTGGAAAAGTCGAATGGAGGTCCACCTGAAAACTCAGGTGGAAATGTGGATAATCATCCAGTCTGGACTGATGATTCCCACCAATGCTGAAGGTGTACCACAAGACTACTCAGAATGGGACACTGCCCTTAAACGAAAGATTGAAGCTGACGCCAAAGCAACCCAGACTCTACAATGTGGACTAACGAAAGAAGAGCTGAACCGCGTAGGACCCTTCAAAAGTGCAAAGGAACTATGGGCTAAATTGATTGAACTCCACGAAGAAACTTCAGATACAAGGATCAGCAAACGAGACTTGCTACTGAACAAGCTCTTCACTATCAAAATGGCAGATAACGAGACAGCAGCCCAGCTCCACGCCAGAATCCAGGAGCTGATGAATGGTCTTCACGCAATAGGTCACCAGGTTCAAAACCGTGATCTGATAAGGTACGCCCTAAACGCATTCCCTAGGACCACCTTGTGGGCATCTATGGTAGATGCATACAAGGTCTCTAGGGATCTTTCAAAAATTAAGCTAGATGAGTTATTTTCTGAACTTGAGCTGCATGAACAGACTAACTCCAATTTGGTCGAGAAAAGTATAGCCTTTTTTGCAGGGAAAACAGGGAAAATGACCAAGAAGAAAATTCAAGTTGAACCTGAATCTACCTCAGATTCAGAAATAGAAGATCAAGAAGAAGATCAATCAGAACTGGTCCGGCTAGCTCGAAGCTACTACAAAAAGTTGAAGAATCAAACTAACACACGGAGAACAAGCCGAAGAAAGGACGGACAAGATGAACCGGCAACTGACAAACAAAAGCCCAACGTAACCTGCTACGAATGCAAGAAGAAGGGCCACTACAAGACTGAATGTCCAAGTCTAAAGGAGTCCAAAAAGAACAGAAAGAAGAAGGCACTCCAAGCAACCTGGGACGAGTCTTCCTCAGAAGAAGAAGAAGGACCACCTCAGTCCAATCTTCTAGCCCTGACCGCTTCGGATCAAATCGAGACTGACTCAGACTCGGAACGGGACGACGGCAAGCTGACATTCTCCGAAGACGGCGAAATAAAGGTAACGGGTTTTTCAAAATCGCAATTAAATTCTCTTATTTCCTATCTATCCCGAGATTTGGCGAAAGCCAAACTCCGAATCGAGTCCCTCCGACAGGAAGTAAAACTCTTGAAAGAGGGAGCTGATTCTAATTCCTTAACTGAGAAAATTCAGGAAGAAACCCCTGATCAAGTTGAGAAACTTGAATCAGAGAATTTCTCCTTGAAAACTCAAGTCAAGGATTTAAGAACAGCTTTAGAACGATTCACTTCTGGTTCCAAGAATCTTGATATGATTCTGGGAAAACAGAAGTCTGTTCTAAACCGATCCGGACTTGGCTATAGAACCAAATCTCGGCAAAGATCTTACTTTGCTGTACTGAACCAGTCAAGACCTAAGGTTCAGGCATGGGTGCCAAAACTGTGCCTGACTAAACCAACTGGTTCAAATCAATTTTGGATCCCCAAGGACAAGATTCACCTCTTGCCTAACCCATATAGAGGCTATAGTCCAGGGGGAGCCAAAATCAAAACAATTTTTATAATTAGATAGTTTTTTTAAATTGATTGATTGTGTGTTTATTTAATTTCTTGCAAATTGCCATGCTTAGATTTAAGGAATTCTTAGATTTAAGGACTAAAATTACTTGAAAATTGAAAACATAGTATTGGGAGGAGGTGAGATGATAGTACGTTAGGGAAGCCAATTTGGCGGAACTAGCCGAAGCTACCGATCCAAGACCCAAGCTAGTTAGACCAGAAAATGACCTAATTTAATTTGAAAATGAAATTTCATTAAAAGGCTTTGTCAAGGAAAGGGTGGATGATCCCATAAGGCTTCGGCCAAAGAAGGCCTAGTGCCTCGCCAAGACCTGGAAGCCAATTTCTGAAATTCAAATTCAAGTTAACTTTTGTCAAATTCGAATCTAACTCAAATTTCAAATAATTAGAGATTCTAAACTGTTTTTCAAAACCTCTATTTTTCAAAGTTATTATCTTTTTGAAAAACACTTAATCTGTTTTCAAAAGTAAATATCTTTTCAAAATAAATGAAAATTCCCTTTCAAAATTAATTTTTACCTTCAAACCTGTCTCACAAAAAACCTTAAGGTTTACGTGATTGAAAACCCTAGAACTGCATGCACCTATAGATCTAGAAGCCAGCATCTCACAAGCACCTTAGGGCACTTTTTGAATGATAACCTAGAAAGGGTTGAGATGCTTAGGTCTTTGCCTTAACTCAAGATACTTTAAGTCAGTGCATCTGCAGCAGTTGGGGCACTAAATACAAACTGAACAGCAATCAAGTCAAGTGTCAAGTTTAGACAATCTAACTTGAACAGCTCACTTAACTTGACTAACCCTAGCCAAAACTACTGTTTATAACAGTTAGTAAGTAGCTAAGTGGGTTAGACAGGTCCCTAAAGGATTAACCAGACTTAGGTCTTATTTTGATTCAGTACAGCAAATGCTCTATTTAAGTATTGCAAATTTTGTTTCTTCTTTCTTCTGCATTCTTTTTGATATATGTCAAAGGGGGAGAGTTGGAAAGGAAACAGGAAACACAATTTTTTCTTTTCCATAGTCTTTTCAAAAAGTTGAACTGAAAAATTGGCATAATTTTATTTCTAAGCTCTGAACTATTTTTTGCTTAAAATGATTTTTACTTAATGTTTCTAAGTTTGAAATTTTTCCCAAAAACTGAAAATTTTCTAAAGTCTGAAATTATTTCAAAAATGAAAATTTTCTAAAGGTTCCCAAACCAAGAATGTTTTTGAAAAACTTAGCAAAAACTGTAGAGATTTCCTAACTTATTATCAAAACATGAAATCTTCTAAGTACTTCATTCACACCACCTGTTTTTGAAAACCTAGGGGGAGATTTCTTCTAGGGGAGGGAATCTAACTTAGGATTTTAAATTCAGCACTTTTTTTTCCTTAACTTTTTGAACTAGGTTGCCATATATCAAAAAGGGGGAGATTGTTGGTGCAGTATGCACCCAAGTCAAACCTGTGTTTTGATATTGGCAAAAAGGTTCAAAAGTTAAGGGTTAATGGTTGTCTAACGAGTTTCTTGAGTGTACAGGAAAAGCCCTAGTGAAGGAATGCTAGGCACTGGCGAAGGACTGCCAGACAGGACAAGCCCTAGCGAAGGAATGCTAGGCACTGGCGAAGGACTGTCAGACAGGACAAGCCCTAGCGAAGGAATGCTAGGCACTGGCGAAGGACTGCCAGAAGAAAAAACCTAGCGAAGGGCCGCTAGGCACCAAGCGAAGGGAAGCTTGGTAACTCAAGACCTGGCGAAGGACTGCTGGGCAAAAGTCCAACTGAAGGATCCGGTTGGCACCAGGTAAAACTCTCCCGAGAGGAGTAGGTGAGGACGCGTTCCCCTCGAGGGAACATTAGGCGTCGGTTCGACCTAGGGCTCCATGTTGGAGATCCAAAGTCAGAACCAAGACAGCTAAGGCTGTTTTAAACTAACTTATTATTTGCTGTTTTGGACTAACCCTGGATGCAGGACCGAAGGACTGTGTTTCTGCAGCTCAGAGAGCCTCAAAGGAGTGAGGCCATAGCTGAGCAGGGCGCCCCGGATGTGTCGGGCGCCCCAGAGTCAACCCAAAGTCAGCAGAGAGGTAAACGCCCCGACAGCAGCGTGTGTCGGGCGCCCCGCGTGAATCGGGCGCCCCGCATGTCGGGCGCCCCGCATGTCTCGGGCGCCCACTGTACCACGCCACTGAAGGCGGCTGCAGCTCACCCTCGCGAAGCCTCGGTGATAAAGTTTGACCGGTCAATCGGGCGCCCCTTGCGCGTCGGGCGCCCCAGTCAAATACAATCCCGAAGATAACGAGATCAGCTTTGACTGGAGCATCGCCGGATCTGCAGCCACGTGGGGGGCGCCCCGAGCATGTCGGGCGCCCCCTGCCCTATATAAAGAGGGCCTCGACCCTATTCTAGCAGAAGGAATTCCAGTGAAAGCAATTACGCTCCTCTGCTCCCGCGCTCTGCTCCAGAACCCTCCAGACTCGAGATACAAGCGCCGGCGACGTCCAACTGCTCCGAAACTTCGATTTACACCGGACGTCGGTAACAAAGAAGAGCTGTCTTTTTCTTACTGCAATTTACTGTAATTAATTTGTGTAAATTTGGTTTGCGCGATTATAGTATTGCCCATAGTAAACGGTCAACGACCGTGGGCCTTGGAGTAGGAGTCGACCCAGGCTCCGAACCAAGTAAACCGACTGTGTTTGCATTGTTCTGTTTTTATTTACGCTGCGCACCCGCTCTTTTTAAATCCGAACGAATTGCGACATTCACCCCCCCCCCCCTCTCTCGCATTTCTCGATCCAACAAAAACATATTGAGGTAAGACACCACTTCATTAGAGATCATGTAGCTAGGGGGAACATCATACTCTCACATGTAGAGTCAAAGTCAAACCTAGCTGACATTTTCACTAAACCACTTCCCGAGAGTGAATTTAGTTTCCTAAGACGGGAGTTGGGAATGTGTCGCGCCTCATGATGTTCAAATTGTGGTCAAAATCCTTCATGATTATTTCAAATTGTTAGGGAACAATTGGGTAACTTTGGGAACATCTCACACAAACTATAAGGGTTACCAAAATGTTTTTGATTGCTAGATATGGGGTGAGATGTTAGGTTCAACTCAATTTCTCAAAATGTCATTGCATCACTTGAGAAATTAAGTTGACGAGATAATAATCACAGTGGTGACCAAGTATGGGGAAAACCATTGCATAACATATGTGTATATGGCTCCATGATCATACTTGGACATTCCAATCAAGGCAACTTGATTGGAAACTTGAAGGTGGAGTAAAAACTTGTTTGAATTTGCTTGATTGATTGATGGTTGAGTTTGATTCCATTTAGATGGGTCAAAGTGTTTGTTGAATCTATAAGGACTTTAGATTCTTGTTCAAGAATCATTTTAGTCATAAGGACCTGTCCAAGTTAGACAAAATCCATCAAAGATCATTTGGAGAATTCAGAAATTCTGAAACTAAACATTTCAGGTCGTATCAGGAACCCTGATCGGTCACCGGACCGATCAGGCATCGGGCTGATCGGTCCCCGGACCGATCTGACCCCTTTCTGTGGTGTTCGGTCCACAGACCGATCTGCGAGGCAAGCCGTAATCTCTCAAAATCTGACTAAGTGTCTGAGCTAGCCTGGATTGGTCTCCAGACCGATCTGGCACCCTGTGGGGATCGGTCCACAGACCGATCAGGGAGCTCAAAATTTTCTCCCCGGAACCTACTAATCGGATCCTGATCGGTCACCCGACCGATCAGGACCATTCCAGTCCGATCAGGATGTATCTTGATCGGTCCAGACGCGATCTGATCGAACGGTGATCCGATCAACTGTTAGTGATATGAGAGAAGTGTCCTAAGGCAATCGCCTTATGATTGTAAAACATTTATATTAATAAATGATAATTCACTATTTGAGTATACATGCTTGTCTATTTGATTGGGATCTTAAACTCATCTACTGAATGTCCGCAATACAACTCACAGCATAAGAGAATTTGTGAGGAGATCTCAACTAGTGATTATCTCTAAATGCGCAAATGTGAAGTATTGAAAATATCCCTAGTCGATGAATTGATAAATATGGACATTATCAATTCTGTTGAGACTAGCATGGGTTATTCTCTATTCAGCTGATTCTCACTGGCTGGTGACATTGGGATGTCCGGAGATAAACATGGATGCTAGTTAAGGGAACTAGTTCATTGGAGTGACTAGCTGTAAGACTTCATATGGGAATCTACATGTAGATATGTCAATGAAGATCTTACTGCGGCTTAAGTGCGATGTTCCTTTGACTTGCGGTGTTCAAGTCATCTTGGTCATAGAGACTTATACTTTGACATCTTAAGCAAGCATCTCCAAGGAGGTGTGGACCCAGGATGATCGGGTATAAGCCGAAGTGCCCGAAGATGTTTGAACAACCTACAAAGGATTCACCACTCCTTGCGAGGAGATGTATACCCAGGCCTATCGTCGGATTGTTACTCAAAGCCTCTGGCCAGAGCATATCATGTTTAGAGTGAGAGTCTCTAAAATACATGAGAGTAATTAGAAATCCAAAGGACGAGTAAGACATTACTTGGGCTAGGCGTGACGTAGTCAGCCTAGTGGGGACTGACACCATTGACCGTGTCCTGAACCAAGTGGGTATAAGGTGGTGAAGGGAATGGGGCACGATTCATTAGAGCTGCTGAAGGGTTTCAGAATAATTTCTTCTGAGGTCAAACCGTTGATCTTTCGATTAATTGGGGATCATGATGTACTACTAGGTGCCACTCATGATCGTTCTATAATTAGTTAATTATAGACGGCCAACATAAATCGAAAGCCTATTTAGTCACACGCACTACGAGTAATCCGAGGGATTTAAAACGAGTTGAAAATTGGATTTTCCGATCAAGAGAAATAAGTCGAATCTGAGTTAGTCAGAGGCGCAATGGAAGCTAAAAATGGCTAAGTCTTTTGAAGGCTTTTTGGGCGAATTAAATGAGTTTAATTCGCGGCGGTTCGGGTTGGTTTGGCCGGCCAAAGAGGGTGCCAAACCCCCTTTGGTGGCCGGCCAAATAAGAGGAGAAAACCAATTAATTTGGTTTAATTAATAAGATAAATCAGCGCGATTTATTTTATAAATTATGGATAAATAAATTTGTATAAAGAAATTTATATAAATAAATTTATAGAAATTTATTCTTTTATGGAAGATTAAAATAATCCATGAATTGGTTTATTTTAATTTTATAAAATCAATTATGAATTGATTTTTCCATAATAAGAAAGTTTATAAATTTCTTATAAAATTTATTCTATAATTTAAAGAGAAGAAGAATTGTTTTATTATAAATTAGTTATAATAAAACTTGGTTTAAACGGAATAATTCATAAGAATTTATAGGATAAATTTCTTATGATAATTAATTAGTTTTATTATAAAGTTAGTTATAATAAAATTCATAAGAGAATTTATAGATAAATTTCTTATGATAACTAATTTGTTTTATTATAAATTGTATATAATAAAGACTAGGTTAAACGGAATAACAATAAGAAAATTTATAAGATAAATTTCTTATAACTAATTCCGTTAATTCGTTAATTGGTTTAGAGGGAGACTTAGCAAAGGAGTTGCTACTATATAAAGGAACCAAAGGCTAGCCCTTATTCCTAATCAATTATCATAGAGCTCTCCCTCTCTCTCTTAATCTCTTCTCCTCTCCCTCTCCCTCTCTTGCCTAGGGCCGGCGCCCACCCTAGGGATTAGGCCGGCGCACCAAAGTCTTCTTGAGGAGGCCGTGAGCTTCAAGAAGAAGAAGGAGAACCCGAACACGAAGAAGAAGAAGCGGATAGCGACTCCTCTCTTCTCGGAATTCGATTCCGTTTTCTTCTTGGTTAGTTTCCTATTTTTCTCTTGATCTTCTAGTTGTGCCTTAGAGAATCTAGTAGTTCTCGTCGGCACAAAACTCGTGACTTTGCGAAGTCATCCCGAAGAGAACTCGGCGTGGACGCGAATAGAGGCGAAGCTTCCAAGGGACGCTACGGTTGGATCTCGTCCCTTTCTTCGAGTTACGCAAGGTACAAAGTAAATTAGTTTACTTTTCCGCAAATTTTATTTTATGATTATGTCGATACACTATAAGGTTGCATGCTAGATACGAAGTTAAAATAATTTAGGAAATTATTTTATGCAAACTCTTCCGCTGCACGTAAAAATTTTAAATTTTACGAACTCGTATCCTTGTCGACATGCACCCGGTCCCAACAGTGGTATCAGAGCCGGTTAGTGTTCGACTTAATCAAATAATTGTTTTGTGGAAAACTTTGTCATGATCTCAATTTCGGAAAAAAATTTTCAATTATGGAAACTTTCGAATTATAATAAATTTTAGATTTAGGAATTTCAAAGTTTGGAAATCCTCATGAAATTTCGCAAACGTTTGAAATTTTCTATTTTCTGAAATTTTATAATAATTTCGAAATCTTCCCATCTTTGGAAACTTTCCAATTTTGGAAATTTTTCTATTTTAGAAATTTTCCAATTTTGGAAATATGTAAGTTTCCTTTGTACCAGAAACTTACAATTATTCTGAAAATCAATTTTCGAAATCTCGCAATTTTGGGCACTTTCTTTTAAGAAAGTCTAGACAAATTCATGGACAGTTAATTGACAATTAAATTTGAATTGGTTTTTAAATTGACAACAAAATTCTTTATTTTGGATTGAGCCTCGGGGAGCCGTCCAATTTAAAGTTAGTTGTTGTAATTTAATTTCCCAATTTTAATTGAAATTGTCATGTTTGATTGGATTGAGCCTCGGGGAGCCGTCCAATTGGATTTACAACACATTACTTTTCTTTGGGTATCTGAGCCTCGGGGAGCCACCCTTAGAAAACAATTTGTTGTAATTAATTAAATCCATGAATAAAATATGTTTAAGAGGTGATGCTCTTACATATTGTTGTCTCCAAAATTAATTAGGAAAATGGTTTCCTATAGAGTTTCTTAAATGAGATTTTCATGAAAATAATATGTAGTTGAATTAAGGGATTTGTCTCTTAATTTAATAAGATTTGATTTAGAGAAATCAAAGTCTTGAACATATTATTTCCGAAATTAATTATGACAATTTAGGAAATTGTTTCCCAAAACAATTCCTTTAATTAAGTATGAAATTGAATTAGGAAATCCGGTTCCTAATTAATTCATGAGACTTGATAAATTAAGTCACATACATACTTAATTAAGGAAATCGTTAGTCATGACATAATTTATGTCATGAATGTGCTTAAAAAGAATGAGACCAAAACCCCTTACAAAATATTAAGGCCAACACCTTCCATTAATATGGTTAGAATCGAGTTTTGTTTCTCGCTTGGGTTGATGGACACATCCATGCCCGACTTGAACCTCAACATGTTCAAACCATGGAATTAGTTTATGAATAATATAGTTCGAGTCAGAGGTCAATCATTAGTTTTGGTTGTTGGACACATCCAAGCCTGACTAAGCGGTTGAATGAGCTCCAACCATGTTAAAACTATTTCTTGATTAATGGGTCAGCCTTAAGCTTGGAGCATCGATTTGTTGTGCCACAGCCAAGGTCGATGTAAAGAGAGGTGCAGTTGGGTGCTATGTATAATGATACATACTTGTTAATGAGTTAACAACCCAATGTTTTATGCAAACATTCAATTAGTTGATAGCATAATGTGATAGTTACATATATGTGATGTGTAATCGGTATAATTACCTACCTTCATAGCTAAGAAAACTTGATGGCCACAGCCATGGTTGTTCTTATCTATGGTTGGATATCAACCTATTTGGAGATGTTCCTACGATCTCCCGAATTGATAATAAGGGTGACTCAATTCGTAAAATAAATAGGATTTAATTTATGTATGTGATACATTCTTTAATCATCTTCTCACATAATCTCAATTTGTATTTCTAGGATAATCACTCGATCATGTCTTCCCTAAACTTGCGTTCCATTTTGGACACCAATAAACTGACTGGGCCAAACTTCATGGACTGGCTTCGAAACCTGAGGATAGTCCTCAAGGCAGAGAAGCTTGCTTATGTCCTTGAAGATCAACTTCCCAACCGTCCTCCTGAAAATGCAACTCCAGACCAGTTTCCTGAGTTGCTCAACCTGCTGAAGACTGTAGAGCCTTCTGTGAAGCAGGAACAGAAGACGTGCTGTTAGTTGGTTCCTCGAAGAAAGGTTCTAAGAGGAAGGCCAAAGAACAGAATAAGGGAAAGAAGAAAAAGGCCAAAAAGACTGAAAATACCCTAAAAGGCACTTGCCATCATTGTGGCAAGGAAGGTCACTGGCGAAGAAACTGCAAGATTTATCTTGAGTCCTTGAAGAATAAGGCATCCGATGCCCCATCCTCTTCAAGTATCTTCGTTATTGAATGTCACTCTATTTCCTCAAACACATGGGTACTTGATACTGGGTGTAGCTCACATATATGTAATGACATACAGGGCTAAGGAATAGAAGAAGACTCGTCAAGGGAGAAGCGAATTTGCGAGTTGGAAATGGAGCAAAGATTGCTGCTGTTGCCATCGGAACATATTTGCTAAAGCTCCCACTGGACGTGTCTTAGAATTGGATAATTGTTATTTCGTTCCTTCGTTAATAAAGAACATTGTATCTATTTCATGTTTGAATGAAAAGGGTTATCATTTAACTTTTAGTAACAATTGTTGTTACATAACTTTAAATGGCGTTCTTTATGGGAATGGAACTTTGTGCAATGGCATCTACACGTTAGATTTATCCAGTGACGTTTTCAATATCGAAGTTAGCAACAAACGTGCTCGAATAGATAATCGAATAGACTCCTACACTTGGCATTGCCGTCTTGGCCATGTAAGTAAGAAACGCATGACCGAATTGCACCGATGTGGAATTTTGGAATCATTTGAACCCGATTCATTTGATACATGCGAATCGTGCTTAAAAGGCAAGATGACCAAATTACCCTTTACCGGAAAAGGTAATCCAGTGGGAGAATTGCTTGGTCTAATACATACTGATGTATGTGGACCAATGTCAACTCTTGCACAAGGAGGCTATAGCTACTTCATCACCTTTATCGATGATCACTCACGATTCGGGTACGTGTTCTTGATGAAACACAAATCTGAAGCCTTTGAGAAATTCAAAGAGTTCAGAAATGAAGTAGAGAAACAGCTTGGCAAAAGTATTAAAATACTTCGATCCGATCGGGGTGGTGAATACTTAAGTCAAGAGTTTCAAGATTATCTAAGGGACAATGGGATATTATCCCAATGGACTCCGCCATATACACCACAGCATAATGGTGTATCTGAGAGGCGAAACCGAACCTTGATGGACATGGTTAGGTCGATGATGAATCATGCAACTCTTCCAAAATCCTTTTGGGGTTATGCACTTAAGACAGCTGTTTATTTATTAAACAGAGTCCCGACCAAGGTAGTCTCTACTACTCCATATGAGATTTGGAATAGTAAGAAACCTCACTTAACTCACCTTAAGATATGGGGTTGTCCTGCTTATGTGAAGCGGGTTGTATCAGACAAATTGGATGCTAAGTCTGATAAATGTCTATTTATTGGATACCCTAAGGAAACGAAGGGTTACCAATTCTATCATCCCTTGGAACAAAAGGTGTTTGTTTCAAGGCATGCTGTATTTCTAGAAAAAGAATTTCTTTTACAAGAAAACAGTGGGAGTGGCATTGAACTTGATGAAGTTCAAGAAACTCCAATAGACATTACAGAGACACCGAGTCTAGGCCCACAACCGATAATTCATAATGATGAGCTATCAGTTGAACCTAAAACTACACCACCTCTTCGTAGGTCTGATAGGACACGCAACATTCCAGAGAGATACGGATTTCTCGTAAGTGAATCGAACGACGTGTTGCTCATTGGCGATGACGAACCTATCAGTTATGAAGATGTTCTGAAAAGTTCAGAAAGGGACAAATGGCTTGAAGCCATGAAGTCGGAAATGGATTCCATGTACGAAAATCAAGTATGGGACTTGGTTAACCCACCTGAAGGGATTAAACCCATAGGGTGCAAGTGGGTTTTCAAGAAGAAAACCGACATGGAAGGTAATGTTGTTACCTTTAAGGCTAGATTAGTGGCAAAAGGATATCGTCAGAAACAAGGAATTGATTATGACGAAACCTATTCGCCAGTAGCTATGCTTAAATCCATTCGGATGCTCCTAGCCATAGCAGCTCATTATGATTATGAGATTTGGCAAATGGATGTGAAAACAGCTTTCCTTAACGGAAACCTGCTTGAGGACGTATACATGATACAGCCTGAAGGTTTCACATCGGTTGATAAAACCAAGGTATGCAAGCTTCGACGATCCATATATGGACTGAAGCAAGCATCTAGGAGCTGGAACATCCGTTTTGATGAGACAATCAAAAAGTTTGATTTCTCACAAAATCCTGACGAACCCTGTGTGTACAAGAAGGTTAGTGGGAGTGCAGTCGTATTCCTAGTATTATATGTCGACGACATCTTACTTATAGGAAACGATATTTCAGTCTTACAGACAGTTAAAATTTGGTTATCCAAAACTTTCTCCATGAAAGACCTGGGAGAAGCAACCTATATCCTTGGGATTAGAATCTATAGAGATAGATCAAAACGGTTGCTTGGTCTTTCGCAGTCTACATATATAGACCGAGTGCTAAAAAGGTTTAGCATGTCGGAATCCAAGAAAGGTTACCTTCCCATTAGGCATGGGATCAACCTTTCAAAGTCTATGTGTCCGCGCACAGAAGACGAGAGGATTTGCATGAATAAGATTCCCTATGCATCCGCGATAGGATCTATCATGTATGCTATGTTATGTACTAGGCCTGATGTATCGTATGCTTTGAGCGTCACAAGCAGATACCAGTCGGATCCAGGAATGGATCACTGGGCGGCTGTTAAGACAATCCTTAAGTACTTAAGAAGAACTAAGGATGTGTTCCTAATATATGGAGAAGGAGATATGGTAATACGTGGGTATACAGATGCCAGTTTCCAGACAGATAAGGATGACTCCAAATCCAGTCTGGATACGTATTTACTTTGAATGGAGGCGCAGTAAGTTGGAAAAGTTCCAAACAAGACACCGTAGCGGATTCCACCACGGAAGCGGAATATATCGCAGCTTCGGAAGCAGCAAAGGAAGCAGTCTGGATCAAGAAGTTTGTCTCCGAACTTGGTGTGGTTCCAACCATTGATGATGCAGTGCCGGTTTACTGCGACAACAATGGAGCTATTGCACAAGCAAAGGAACCAAGGTCTCATCAGCGATCCAAACACGTGCTTCGCCGCTATCATCTGATCAGAGAGATTATAAGTAGGAATGACATACAAATTGAGAGAGTTCCCACTGAAAGGAATATAGCGGATCCTTTAACTAAGGCCTTGCCTCAAAGCAAGTTTGAGGGTCATGTTAGAGCCTGTGGTATTGGATACCGTAGCGATTGGCATTAGGCCAAGTGGGAGTTTGTTAGTGATATGAGAGAAGTGTCCTAAGGCAATCGCCTTATGATTGTAAAACATTTATATTAATAAATGATAATTCACTATTTGAGTATACATGCTTGTGTATTTGATTGGGATCTTAAACTCATCTACTGAATGTCCGCAATACAACTCACAGCATAAGAGAATTTGTGATGAGATCACAACTAGTGATTATCTCTAAATGCGCAAATGTGAAGTATTGAAAATATCCCTAGTCGATGAATTGATAAATACGGACACTATCAATTCTGTTGAGACTAGCATGGGTTATTCTCTATTCAGCTGATTCTCACTGGCTGGTGACATTGGGATGTCCGGAGATAAACATGGATGCTAGTTAAGGGAACTAGTTCATTGGAGTGACTAGCTGTAAGACTTCATATGGAATCTACATGTAGATATGTCAATGAAGATCTTACTGCGGCTTAAGTGCGATGTTCCTTTGACTTGCGGTGTTCAAGTCATCTTGGTCATGGAGACTTATACTTGACATCTTAAGCAAGCATCTCCAAGGAGGTGTGGACCCAGGATGATCGGGTATAAGCCGAAGTGCCCGAAGATGTTTGAACAGCCTACAAAGGATTCACCACTCCTTGCGAGGAGATGTATACCCAGGCCTATCGTCGGATTGTTACTCAAAGCCTCTGGCCAGAGCATATCATGTTTAGAGTGAGAGTCTCTAAAATACATGAGAGTAATTAGAAATCCAAAGGACGAGTAAGACATTACTTGGGCTAGGGTGACGTAGTCAGCCTAGTGGGGACTGACACCATTGACCGTGTCCTGAACCAAGTGGGTATAAGGTGGTGAAGGGAATGGGGCACGATTCATTAGAGCTGCTGAAGGGTTTCAGAATAATTTCTTCTGAGGTCAAACCGTTGATCTTTCGATTAATTGGGGATCATGATGTACTACTAGGTGCCACTCATGATCGTTCTATAATAGTTAATTATAGACGGCCAACATAAATCGAAAGCCTATTTAGTCACACGCACTACGAGTAATCCGAGGGATTTAAAATGAGTTGAAAATTGGATTTTCCGATCAAGAGAAATAAGTCGAATCTGAGTTAGTCAGAGGCGCAATGGAAGCTAAAAATGGCTAAGTCTTTTGAAGGCTTTTTGGGCGAATTAAATGAGTTTAATTCGCGGTGGTTCGGGGTTGGTTTGGCCGGCCAAAGAGGGTGCCAAACCCCTTTGGTGGCCGGCCACAATAGAGGAGAAAACCAATTAATTGGTTTAATTAATAAGATAAATCTAGCGCGATTTATTTTATAAATTATGGATAAATAAATTTGTATAAAGAAATTTATATAAATAAATTTATATAAAATTTATTCTTTTATGGAAGATTAAAATAATCCATGAATTGGGTTTATTTTAATTTTATAAAATCAATTATGAATTGATTTTCCATAATAAGAAAGTTTATAAATTCTTATAAAATTTATTCCATAATTTAAAGAGAAGAGAATTAGTTTTATTATAAATTAGTTATAATAAAACTTGGTTTAAACGGAATAATTCATAAGAATTTATAGGATAAATTTCTTATGATAATTAATTAGTTTTATATAAAGTTAGTTATAATAAAATTCATAAGAGAATTTATAAGATAAATTTTCTTATGATAATAATTTGTTTTATTATAAATTGGTTTATAATAAGACTCGGTTTAAACGGAATAATTAATAAGAAAATTTATAAGATAAATTTCTTATAACTAATTCCGTTAA
>JAGFNQ010003762.1:0-24188 GCA_024364735.1 Boesenbergia rotunda
TTGGAATTCTCTTCTTTCTTTTGGATTTTTCCTCCTTCTTCTTAAGCTTCGGACACTCATTCTTGAAGTGTCCTCTCCTACCACACTCAAAACAGGATGCATTATTCTTATCAAGTTTGGATTCACTAGTATTACCTCTCCTCTTGAAACGTCGATCTCTTCGCATCATCCTTCGCACGAAGTTCGCCATTTCGGATGAAGAGGAGCCACTGCCATCTTCCTCTGAGTTTGACTCGGATTCGGAGGAGGATGAAGATGATGAGATCTCTTTCTCCTTCTTCTTCTCCTTCTTCTTCTTGTTGATCCGGTCCCCTGCAACTAAGGCAATCCCCTTCTCCTTGGGGCCTTTGTTAGCCATTTCATGCAATTCCATCTCACAAAATAAATCATCTAACTTTACAATAGATAAATCCTTGGATACTTTGTAGGCATCCACCATGGATGACCATAAAGCATTCCTTGGAAATGCTTTCAAGACATACCTCACAAGGTCGCGATTCTCGACCTTTTCATCAATTGAGTGAAGTCCATTAAGAACTTCCTTGAACCGGCTATGGAGCTCACTTACCGACTCATTCTCCTTCATGGAGAGATTTTGAAGTTGATTGAGGAACAAGTCCCTCTTTGCAATCCTCGAGTCCCGGGTGCCTTCATGGAGCTCTATGAGTTTGTTCCACAAGTCTTTTGCACTCGTGAAGGGACCAACCTTGATGAGTTGGTCTTTGTTCATGCCGCATTGTAGAGTGACAACCGCCTTAGCATCGGCTTCACTCTTCCTTGTTTGTTCGGCAGTCCACCGAGATGATTCGAGTTCCTTGCCTTCATCATCCTTAGGAGGGATGAATCCTTCCTTCACCGCGAACCACGTATGGATATCCATCTTCAAATAATATTCCATCTTTGATCTCCAATATTGGAAGTCGGCGCCATCAAAGAATGGAGGTCGGGTGGTGGAGAAGCCTTCTCTCAAAGCCATCTTGTTGAGAACTCTCGGTTGTTAAGCCGTAAACAGAGCACCTTGCTCTGATACCACTTGTTGGGAATGAGACGGCTATAGAGGGGGGGTGAATATAGACAATCGCTTGCCCCTTGAAAACTTATTACGATTTCTGCAACTCAAATATCAGTAGCACAGCCGAAAGAATGGAAAACAGAGTATGCAGAAAAACAAATGAGAGCAAAGCACACACAACTAGAAAGATCGCTAACAAGGAGGGTTTACAAGGTTCGGGGATAACTTGCCCCTACTCCTTGGTGTGCCCTTGAGGTGGGCGATCCCTTGATCATCGGCAGATCAAGCCCCGGTTAACACCGGATATGAAGCAACCTCCTTCTCAGTGGAGAAACCTCTCCACAGTGTGTTTCAAACAATGATATATAATGAGCACAATGAAACAACAACAAGAAAGATCTTACTCAAACACTTAGCAAGGATTAAACACAGCAAGCTTCCCGAGCTCCACCCAGTGGCGATCTCACGCAGACCCCTGTCTGCTTCGTGTCTTCCCACTGTCGGACTCCCAGCTTCTTGTTTTCTCCTTCAAGCGCTCAAGTATGATGAATGCTTCTCAATAGCTTGCTTAGAATGGATGAAGAACTCAAGAACAGCAAGCTTCTATGAGCAGAACGCAAGAACACACAGGTTTTCAAAACTGAATCTGATACTGAACTCAACTCTCGCGTTCCTTTTTGTTTCTCCGCCAAGCGACAGGTGACACCATCTCTGTAGCTCCCAGCTACTCCTCTGCCAACGCCAGCCTCTACTGAGCTATCTCTGGACTCACTGAGCTCCTCAGTCGAGCTCCAGTCCGCAGCTCGCCGTTGCAACCTGAGATGGGAAAAGGGACAAACCTGCTCCAAGGAAAGCACTCTTTGACTTCTCCTTGAGTGTTTGAATCCTCCCCTGTCACCTGAAACTCAATCAGAGCATTAGAGCAGAAGATCACAAAGCATATCACATACATCAGCAAATCGGATACGATCAGACGCTCTGACGACGTCTGACAGTGAAATTTGAATTAAAGTGATCGGTCACCGGACCGATCCAGGGTGTGTGGATCGATCACCAGACCGATCCACTGCTTTGCTGGGATTCCCAGCTCTCGCAGCTATACACGCCTGATCGGTCACCGGATCGATCAGGGTGAATCCTGATCGGTCACCAGACCGATCAGATTGGATCCTGATCGGTCACCCAGACCGATCAGGCAAGATGAACAGTTGTTTTTTAATCAATTCCAAGATCCCTGATCGGTCACCGGACCGATCCAAGGCTCTGATCAGCAAGGGAACTCCCTCACTGTTTGCTCCCTGATCGGTCACCAGACCGATCAGGAGCAAGACAGCAAGGAAGCAGCCTGCTCCCTGATCGGTCACCGGTCCGATCAGGAGCCACACAGTAGATTCCCAATCTCACTGTGCGCTCCCTGATCGGTCACCAGTTCGATCAGACATAGCTGGATCGGTCACCAGACCAATCCACTAAGGAGCAGCATGCCAACAGTCCCTGATCGGTCACCAGACCGATCCAGTGACTCTACCCAGCCCTCCAAGCTAGGGATTCATCCACCTTAGCCCTCCAAGCTAAGGATTTTTCCATCTAACTCTCCAAGTTGGGAATTTGCACCTAACCCTCCAAGTTAGGACTTTTCACCTAGCCCTCCAAGCTAGGACTTTTCACCTAGCCCTCCAAGCTAGGACTTTTCACCCAACTCTTCCGAGTTAGAACATCATCCAACCTATCCCTCCAAGCTAGGCACCTGACCCTCCAAGCCAGGACTTTTTCACCTAATTCTCCAGGATGGGAATTTGCACCTAACCCTCCAGGTTAGGACTTTTCACCTAGCCCTCCAAGCTAGGACTTTTCACCCAACCCTTCCGAATTAGAACTTTTCCAACACCTAACCTCCCAGGTTAGGATTTTCAACACCTAGCCTTCCAAGCTAGGATTTTCCACACTTAACCTCCCAGGTTAGGATTTTCCAACATCATGCCTAATCCTCGATTAGGACTTAATCATAATCATCACAATCATCACACCTAACCTCCCAGGTTAGGGTTTTCCATATCATGCCTAATCCTCGATCAGGACTTAATCATAATCCACCTAACCTCCCAGATTAGGATTTTCCATATCATAATTATCCTCCTAAACTAAAATCGTTGTCAACACCAAAACAACAATCAGGGCCAGACTGCATCAACAGATCATACTTGGACATTCCAATCAAGGAAACTTGATTGGAAACTTGAATTTGGAACAAACTTAGTTGAAATTGCTTGAATGATTGTTGATTGAGTTTGACTCTATTTGTATGGATCAAAGTGATTGTTGAACCTATAAGGACCTTTGATCCTTGTTCAGGGATCAATTTTAGTCATAAGATCATGTCCAAGTTCGATAAACTTCATCAGATCTCCTTGGAAAGATTCAGAAAATCTGAAACTGAATATTTCAGATCGTATCAGGGAGTATCAGGAACCCTGATCAGTCACCGGACCGATCAGGCCTAGGGCTGATCGGTCTCCAGACCGATCTGGCTTCATCCTGTAACGATCGGTCCATAGACCGATCAGCGAGGCAAGCAGTGACTCTCCGAAATTTTTGACCAAGTGTACTGAGCTAGCCTGGATCAGTCCCCGGACCGATCTGGCACCCTATGGTGATCGGTCCACAGACCGATCAGGGAGGTCAGAGGTTTTTCTCCGGACCCTACTGTTCATGTCCTGATCAGTCATCCGACCGATCAGGAGCGCGTCTGATTGGTCACCCGACCGATCAGGCCAAGGTCAGTCCGATCAGGCTATAGCCTGATCGGTCTGGGTGCGATCAGATCGAACGGTGATCCATTCAGACGCATTAAATTGCGGTTGGTGGACCGATCCACCAACCTATTAACTTCGCGAAAACTTACCATTGCCGAACCCTAGCGCCGAAAAACCTCCCACTTGCGCCTCTTCATCCTAAGCGAGAGTGTTCCTGAGTTCCCCTCTTTCTCGTGCGTGCGAGTTCTTATGAAGGTCACTGTAGGCGTCTTCCTAGTTTTTGCAAGCTCTCTACTTGCTCCGAGTTTTTCTGCGTTTCTGTCTTGCGCCGAGAGCTTCTCCTGCGCAAGTTCTTCTTCCAGTTGGTGCGATCCTTTCAAACTAACTTCAATGGCACCAAAGTGAGTTTTTGGTTTAGCTTCCTTTCAAATCATTTCATAAATTATGTTGCGAAGCTAATCATGTTTGTTCTTGGTGTGGTGCCATGGCTTCTTGTTGTGTCGTGATCTCTTGATTTGGTGCCGTGACTCATCTGTGTCCTATCTTGCTCTTGATCAATTCTATCTTCTGATTAAAATGTGTTCGTTTGATCATTGTATCTTGATTGCATTCTCTGATTGGGTCTTGTCTTTTGATCTACTCTTAATCATTGTGTCTTGATTGCATTCTCTGATTGGGTTTTACCTTTGATGATCAATTCTTGAATTTTTGTGATTCAACCTATGTCCATCTTGATCAATCGATTCAAACCGTGTGTGATCACTTCCCTGGTTAAATCCTGTGTCATGATCAATTCAATCTCTAGAAAATCTTCCAAAGGTAAGGAACCTATGGTGGAAAGCTCAAAGGGTAAAGACCCTTCAATATCTACACCTTCTCCAAGGTCTCCACCACCTCCACATACTCGATTTCAGAGTGTCGCTCTTGCGTTAAATTTTCAGTGGCGCAATTTCAAATTAATGCTATGTCGGACTATAGACCAATCCTTCATCTATGAACATTGCCCGACAATCCGACAAATTATTGCATATTATAATCTTCAATCTATTGTTTACCTTGAGAGGTCGATCAACCTTGATTTGGTCTCTGAATTCTATAACAACATGGTGAGTGGAGAGGGCACGGGGTGGAGAACCCGTGTTGCTAGTATCGATCTTGATTTTAATCGATCTATTTTCACTGATTTTCTCGGCTGTCGCCGGTCAGAAAATGATTTCTTTCTCTACCCTTATCCTCCTAATCCTCTTCCGTTTCCCTTCGATGGAGTAACCCCTGATTCCATCTATGAGCACTTTCTAGGCCATCCCAGGCCAAGGGGTTCCGGTGAGAGCACCAGTGATTTTCCCATATTTTCTGCTCTTCGCCTTTCCCCTGTTGATTATGTTCTGTTCAAGATCATCACCAATTGTCTTCTACCTACTACTTCGAAACATCTGGATGAGATTCGCCCGTTCCACTGCTTGATGCTCTACGGGATGCATCAGCAGTTAGATTTTGATCCAGTGGCTTCGATCTATTTTTCCATCATCGTCCACTGCATGTCGTCCACCCAGTCAGTCTACATGTCATTCGGCCATATCATCACTGCTTGGCTGGAGTCGGTTGGCATGACGTTCACAGGGCCGCATTGTGCCCATGATTCGACAGGACTGCCGTCTGGATCGTCGCATGCTTGCTCAGTCCGGCATTGTCCTCGGGCCCCAAGGGCTAAGGTGGAAGGATCGCAGACGTGAGGGGGAGCTACCGAGAGCGGCTCATGCCCAGGGGCCGCCAGCTGATACTGCAGATTACGACGAGTGGAGTCCTGACCTACACTGGCAGGTTGCGGAGATAGAGCGGATGATGGAGCACGAGTTGCATATCTCTGAGCTCTGGCGACAGGAGGTCCGCTCAGAGTGTCAGTCTTTCGGTCGCCGTATCGATGCTCTAGCATCTAATATCTCTGAGATCAGCTCATTCCAGGACGCTTGGTATGACGAGTGGTACCATCATACGTATCCTGGTGATGGGTCCCCCAGCATGCCTTTACCAGAGGACGTTATCTACATTGCTGATTCCTCAGATGATGAGTAATATATTTGTTTGTACTTTGACTTTGATGCCTGTGTCTTGCATCGTATGATTTCTTTGGTTGTTTTACGGTTTGACCTTTATGACGTTGATGCATATTTTAGTTGCTTATTGTTGATGCTATGATGAGTACTATCTCCATATTTGATCCATAGCTATCTTCATGCTTATGATGCCATGCTCATATGATACATATGCTTATTTTGCCATGCCTATATAGTTTTGTCATATGTATTCATATGCCTATCAAATATCAATCGAATTGTTGTTGTTTTGGGATACCCCTAGGGTTTAGGGGGAGTATGGTTTAAACTTAACAACCCTTCTAGACCCCTTTTCGGTGTTCGACAAAGGGAGAGAGTGTTGGTTGGTTAAGTTTAGGATGATTATGTTGTAGGGGGAGGATCTGGATTCCCCTATGATTCTAAAGTTGAGCAATTGATTGAGAATCCCTAAACTTAAAATCGGATTGTCAAACAACAAAAAGGGGGAGATTGTTGATGCAGTCTGGCCCTAATTGTTGTTTTGGTGTTGACATCGATTTTAGTTTAGGTTGATTATGATGATTATGATGATTATGATTAAGTCCTGGTCGGGGATCAGACATGGTATGGAAAATCCTAGCTCGGAGGGCTAGGTGTTGGAAAATCCTAACCTGGAGGGTTAGGTGTTGAAAATCCTAGCTTGGAGGGCTAGGTGTGTGAAAAGTCCTAATTCAGAAGAGGTGGGTGAAAAGTCCTAGCTTGGAGGGCTAGGTGAAGAGTCCTAACTTGGAGGGTTAGGTGCAAATTCCTATCTTGGAGAATTAGGTGAAAAAGTCCTGGCTTGGAGGGTCAGGTCCTAGCTTGGAGGGCTAGGTTTGGAAAAGTCCTAATCCGGAAGAGTTGGGTGAAAAGTCCTAGCTTGGAGGGCTAGGTGAAAAGTCCTAGCTTGGAGGGCTAGGTGAAAAGTCCTAACTTGGAGGGTTAGGTGCAAATTCCCAACTTGGAGGGTTAGGTGAAAAATCCTTAGCTTGGAGGGCTAAGGTGATTGGAGCCCCTGGATCGGTCTGGTGACCGATCAGGGAGTTGGCACGGTGCTCCTTCGTGGATCGGTCTGGTGACCGATCCAGCGATGACTGATTGGTCTGGTGACCGATCAGGGAGTATTCGTTTCACCCACTGCTTGGCTCCTGATCGGTCTGGTGACCGATCAGGGAGCGATCAGTGAGGTTGAGTTCCCTTGCTGAACTGCTCCTGATCGGTCTGGTGACCGATCAGGATCACTGTCCAGATCGTTCTGGAGAACGATCCAGCTTCGCGAGTTCCTAACTAGGATCGATCAGGACGGAGCCTGATCGGTCTGGTCATGATCTAATCGGTCTGGTGACCGATTAGGAGACCCTCTGATCGGTCAGGTGACCGATCAGGAGGTTTGGACTGCGAAACTCAGAAATCGCTCGATAAAGGGGTGGATCGGTCGGGTGATCGATCCACAACCTGGGATCGGTCTGGTGATCGGTCCAGGAGAATCCCAAAGAAGTCGCGATTTTTGATTGAGCGTTGGGGATCGATCAGGACGGAGCCTGATCGGTCTGGACCTAGCATGATCGGTTTGGTGACCGATCAGGAGGCTCTTTGATCGGTCTGGTGACCGATCACTTTAATTCAAATTGCACTATCAGGCGCTCTGATCACGCCTGACCATATCCGATTCTCTGCTGCTTACATCTGATACTTGATTTACTGTGTGATATGTTGCTCTAACACTCTGATTAAGCTGCAGGTGACAGGGGAGGATTCAAACACTCAAGGAGAAGTCAATGGAGGCTTTCCTTGGAGCAGGTTTGTCCGTTTTTCCATCTTAGGTTGCAACGGCCGAGCTGCAGACTGGAGCTGAGACTGGAGCTTGGCTGAGGGAAGCTCAGGGAGTCCAGGGATAGCTCAGTGGTAGCTGGCGTTGACAGATGAGCAGCTGGTAGGTGGAGAAACAAAAAGGGTGGAAGAAGGCTTCGTGGAAGTAGAGTTCGAATACTAGTTTCTTGCCGTGCCTTGTTTTTCTCCACAACTTGCTTGCTGTGTTCCTGAAGTTGTCATCACCTTGAGCAAGCAACTGCATCCTTGAAGCAACTCATACATTACTCGAGCGCTTGAAGGAGAGAACAAGAAGCTTGGAGTCCAACAGTGGGAAGACATGAAGAAGGGTTTCTTGCGTGAGATCGCCGCTGGGTGGAGCTCAGGGAAGCTTGCTGTGTTCTTGTCCTTGCTAAGTGTTTGAGTAAGATCCTTCTTGTTGTTTCATTGAGCTTAAACATTTATCTATGATTAAAACGCTGTGGAGAGGTTTCTCCACCGAGAATGAGGTTGCTTTCTATCCGGTGATAACCGGGGCTTGATCTGCCGACGATCAAGGGATCGCCCACCTTAAGGGCACGCCAAGGAGTAGGGGCAAGTTATCCCCGAACCTTGTAAACCCTTCTTGTTAGCGATCTTGCTAGTTGTAGTTGTTTGCTTTCATTTCTGTTTTTGGTTTCTGCACTGCTTTGCTTCCTTTATTTCTTCCGCTGTGCTACTGATAAGTTGAGTGCAGAAACTTGTTAAGTGCCAAAGATAAAAGTGATTAGCTATATTCACCCCCCCTCTCTAGCCATCTCGTTTCCAACATGATCGACCTAGACCCGGTAACAGAAGTGCGAGACAAGACAGCTACCCGTCTAGTTGCATATCGGCAACGGATGCAGCGAGTGTACAATCGCCAGGTGAGCACTCGAACTTTTCAAGTCGGAGATAAGGTCTGAAAAAGAATCAAGCCAGTCAGTGACCCCGAAAAGCTTGAACCTCATGGAGAGGACCTTACATCGTTGTCAAAAAGCTCATCAGAGACAGTTATTATCTATAAGACAATGAAAGCAAAAAGCTGGAGAGACCATGGCATGCAAATCACCTCCAGTCATATCATACTCAGTGAGCCATATGGGCAATATATATGTATTTGTATGCATGTTTGTACTTTTTTGCAATTTCAATAATGAAAGAAATAAACAAAATGTCTCATCAAGACCTGATGTAAAATCTCGAAGACTCTACCATCTCGTGGTGCCGAGGATGCCCGAGATGAGTAGACCTGGCCGCGGTGCCAAGGATGCCCGACTAGGAACAGGCAAAGATCTTACCATCTCATGGTGCCGAGGATGCCTGAGATCTGTAGACCTGGTAATGGTGCCGAGGATGCCCGATGAGTAGCCTAAATCTCTACCGTCTCGTGGTGCCGAGGATGTCCGTGATTTGTAGACCTGATCGTGGTGTCAAGGATACCCAACCAGGAGTAGCCTAAATCTCTACCATCTCATGGTGTCGAGGATGCCTGAGATGAGTAGACCTGGCCATGGTGCAGAGGATTCCCGGCCAGGAGCAAGTGAAGCCCCTACCATCTCGTGGTGCAGAGGATGCCCGAGATGTGTAGACCTGGTGGTGGTGTCGACTGACCAGGAGTAGCCTAAACCCCTACCGCCTCGTAGTGTCGAGGATACCCGAGACGAGTAGACTTGGCCGTGGTGGCGAGGATGCCCGACCAGGAGCAGGTGAAGCACTTACCATCTCGTGGTGTCGAGGATGTCCGAGATGTGTAGACATAGTCGTGGTACTGAGGATGCCCGACCAAGAGTAGTTTAAACCCCTACCGTCTCATGGTGCTGAGGATGCCTGAGACAAGTAGACTTGGCCGTAGTTCTGAGGATGTCTGGCCATGAGCAGGTGAATCTTCTACCATCTCGTGGTGTCAAGGATGCCCGAGATGTGTAGACCTAGTCGTGGTGCCGAGGATGCCCGACCAGGAGTAGCCTAAACCCCTACCGTCTCATGGTGCCGAGAATGCCCGAGACGAGTAGACCTGTCCATGGTATCGAGGATGCCCTGCCGGGAGCAGTCCAAGTCCCTACCATCTAGGGGCGGCGAGGATGTCTGAGATAGGGAAGACCTGGGAATGGTACTGAGAAGACGCGGCCGAGAGCACCCCAGACCTAGACCATCCTAAGGTGCCGAAGACACCCAAGATATAATGGCTTGGCTGAGGTATTGAAGAGGTTGAGTCCTATCCTTGCTAGCACAACAACCCACCGAGTCCTTGTCTCCTCCTCAAAATTAGACCTCGTGTGCGTGAAGGAGTCTATACGAGAGAAGGGGAGAAGAGCGACACGCAGCATACGGGCAATGCATGAGTTAGAAGATAAATATACTTCAACAAGAGTTGGGGATTACATTTGAAGTAACAAAATACAGAAGACAAAAATATTTCATTCAGTCAGAAATTACATTTGAAGTACATTCATTCAAGTTAGAGGCAAAAGACAAATACATTTCATTCAAGCTTGGTATACAGAAGAAAATGGTACAGAAGTTAAATATATTTCATTTTAGAATCAGAAATTACATGTGATATGAATTCAACAAAGTACAGAAGATAAAAAGAAAGTGAGGCAGAAGATAAATATATTCATATATTCTGTTCAAAATAGAAGTGCATGCATTTAAGAGGGTACAGAAGGTAAAAAGAAAAGTTATACAGAACACAAAAATGTTTCATTCAAAAGTAGATATTACATTCTGAGTACATTTAAAGGCAAAAAAAAAGGCAAAATACAAAAGAAGAAAAGAAAACGAGCCGGCTACAACTCCTCCTCAGGCAGTAGCTCATCGCAAGCCTGACTGACACTGAGTAAGCTGAGGTCGACTTCCGACTTCAACACTCCTGCTCGCCGAAATTGCTGGACTGCCCCCATTGAAGCCCTGCTTCAGCCGTCCCAGCACTTGGTTGGCCAAAAGGTCGCCAAATTAAATAGGCTGGAGGAACTTGGCCTTGAACGCCACCTCTGCCTTTGCCTGCCAGGACTCTTCGTCAGCCTTATATGCCTTCAATGCTTCTGAGGCCTGGTCCCAGGCAGTCTTTAGCTCAGCCACCTCGGAGGATAATTGGTCCCAAACCGTCTGGGCTTTCTTGAGCTTCTCCCCGATCGCCTGGAGTAACAACTTGGCCCGCTCCAAATCTTCTCGCAGAAGGCGGACGTCCTCTGACAGCTTCACCTCCCCTTCTTCGGAGCGCCCTTTTTCTTGAGCTAAATGGCTCACGTCCTCATTGAGGGTCGTTGCTAGCTTTGATAGTAGGCGCTCCCGGTGGCTGACACTGTGCAGGGAGGACTCGGAGGCTAGCAAGGAGTCCAAATAATGCTCCACTTTAACGTGAAGACCCCTGCTGACCTCTGCCTGTGTCAGACCTTCCTCGCGAGGTCGGAAAACCTTCGCCTCTAATTCAACTACTTGTTGGCGCAAGACATCAGTCTCATGCTCGGAGGACAGGCGACTACCCTTGATAAAGCAGTTGGATGTAGCCTGCCACAACAAATAACAAGAGTTAGAAGAGAAAATAGTGGTATTGGGAAAACACAAGACCTTTACCTTGAGGAGTGACTCGTGTAGACTAGCGAGTAACCCAGCCGAAGTGGCTGAGGTCATCCCTCTCGTGGCTTCACGGCTCCTTGGAGGAGACGTGTCTTCGTAGCGGCAAAGGGGTTGGACTCTAGGTGCTTCGAGGGGTGTTACAGAGGGGCATGGGATATCCTCCTCTGTGATGGATGCTCCCCCAGAAGTATGACCCTCGGTGGAGGCCTCCTTCAGCTCCACTGGTCGAGGGCCCAAAGAGGTCACCTTCTCCATCGCCCCGGAGCTTCTGGCGCAGATGCTCGCTCGTCAGCCGGGGCTTCGCTGATTCTACCCGCTTGCTTTTTGAGTCTTCATAGGGGTCGGCAGGGGTGGCGATGATAGCGCGGGGCTCCGCAGCAGGAGAAGGCGCCCGTCGATGGCGCTTTAAGAGGGGGATTGTGTCCTCCTCCTCGGTGATTGCGGGGGACGCCAGAGGTGCACGTTTTCTTCTCCTCTAAGGGCAAGAGGAATTGGTCGCCTCTCCTTGACACCGTCCTAGGGCAAGACGAGCCGCCTGCACCCCATCTTCCCAATCGGCTCTTCCTCCAATGGAAGAACCCGAGGTGCAGGTTCTTCATCGCCGCCTCTCGTCCCAATGGGAGCGGGGGAAGGATCAACTCCCTGAGCATCGGGTAGCTCCTGCGTCTACTCCAAGCCTTCAGCCTGTCGACCATCGAGGCGGTGGGAGCTGGAGGAGGGGCGAGAGCTTGTTCGTCGACTAGCTCCCATTTAAGGAGCTTGCTCATCGCCCGGGATAGCATGACATTCTTTGCAATATAAAAATAATAAAATATCAGTTAAAATCAACAAGTATTTAACAAAAGGTTGAACTTACTAATGCTATGGCTAAGGCTGGTGGCTTTGGAACTGAGCCCAGCCTGATACAGGAGTTCTTCGCATTGCACCAGGCTGGGGTTGTGGAACTCCATGCCAGCCAGGACGCTTCTGACCCGTTGATACCCCAAGTCTTGTTGGAAGTCGTCCAGCTCCAGAAGAGGGGGTAGGTCTTTGTTGGAGCAATCTATGGTTCGGAGTGACCATGTGTTTTGATGTGTGTGTCAATATGATTAAGTTAGGTTTTCATGTTAATTTGATGTGTACACTTGAGTCGTGCAGGACTTGGTAAATTACACATGAGCAACGAAGTGTCGTATCCGAGGGACGAGAGCCAAGGAAGAGGACTTCAAGGGCGAGCCAAGGAAGTAGACTTCAAAGGCATACACGAAGGATGGCATGGAGGCAAGCCGTGGGCTTGTGTGCGCATCCGAGCGACGAGAGCTGAAGGAAGAGAACTTCAAGGGGCAAGGCGAGGAAGTGGACCTCAAGGCATATGCGAAGGATGGGCTTCGAAGTGAGGTTAAGTGGACTTGTAAGCTGGGCAGTCGACTGGCAGTGGGATCAGTCGACTGCCAGCATCGAGCGAAAGTTCACAGAAAGATCAGTCGACTGATCAAAGGATCAGTCGATTGGTGAGTTCAAAAAATAGCTATTAAGCTAGCCGTTGGCTGAGGGATCAGTCGACTAGCCCTGGGGGCAGTCGACTGATGGCGGGCTGGGCTGTTTGTTTAAACAGCCCTCTCCACTATTTAAATGGGAGCTTAAGGCTAAGAGAAAATTAGCTCTTAATTGTAAGATCTTCTCTCTAGTGCTTATCTTCCTCCTTAAACCCTAGATTCATCTTGTAAGGAGGAAGAAAGATTGTGAGAGGTTGTTCTCCACCGAGAAGGAGAAAGACTTAGCCGGAGATTGTCGGGGCGTGATCCACCGAAGGATCAAGGGATCGTCTACCTTATTGACACGCCGTGGAGTAGGAGCAAGAAATCTCCGAACCAAGTAAAATGGTATTGTGTTAGCATTGTTATTTTAATTGTTAAGCTTCCACTCGTGCTAACATGGTAGGGAGAATTGCGAATTGGAGTGATCGAGCTATTCACCCCTCTAGCCGGGCCATTGATCCCAACAAGTGGTATCAGAGTGAGGTTCGCTCATCTACAGACTAACCACTGGGAGAGCAAAAGGCTAGAGGAAATGGCGCATGAAGAACGCTTAGGGGACGACATCAACGTTCCACCTCCTTACGACCGAGAGAGTTTCGATTATTGGAGGATGCGGATAGAGGTATGGTTCAACATGGATTGGGATTTAATGATCGCGCTAAAATATCCATTTGAAAACCCAAAAGATAAGCATGGGAAGAAGCTCCGACCAAGATATTGGACCAAGGAGCAACAAATCCAATCAAAGGCAAACGAAAAGGTAATTTCAATATTACTTAATATTTTGTCTGATGATATAATTAGTGGTGTAGGTGAATATAAAAATGCGCACGAATTATGGAGCAAGATGTTAGCGCTTCATGAAAACCCTACACAAGCTCAAGTAGTGGGAGAGCCCAAGGAATTGAGCTTAATGGTCCAAGAAGAGGAAAATGACAAATCGGATGAGGAAAGAAGCTCAACATCCGAAAAGGAGGAGAAAGAAGAAAAAGATTCATTCATATCCTCAAGTGAAATGACACAAGAAATTGAAGAAGCTTCCACTTCATCAAAGGGGAAAGAAGAAGTCTCCACTTCAAGGATTGAGGGGGAGAAGAGACTATCCTCAATACCAGAGCAAGCAGAAGCTTCTACCTCCACCAAGGCAAAGTCAAAGGACGACATTATTTGCTTTGGGTGTAATGAAAAGGGACACTATAAGGACAAGTGTCCAAAGAGTAAGAAAAAGGAGGTAAACCCTAAACCCAAGTCAATTCCTTTAAATTCTAACATGGGTTGTAGGGAAAAGAAGGAGAAGAAGCATATAAGGTGCTTCACGTGTGCTGAGCTAGGACACTACCACACCAAATGCTCAAGGAAAGGAGAATTCAAGAAATTGGAGCATTTGAGAAAATGGGAGAAGAACGAGAAGAAGAAAATCTTACATCAAGGGGGAGCTACAATGGTAAGGGAGATAATCCCTAATTTTAGATGTAATTCAAATTCCTCTATGCATGTTAGAAATAATGTCAATTATTTACCCATACATAATTGTGGATTTAAATATCATGATAGGAGAAGGGTTAATACTGTAGATCAAAACCCTAAGAAAATCATGCATCATGATAAATCCAAGACCATGAGACCTAAGGACCAAGACATTAATCTCAAGAAGGGGAGACACATACCTAGAATGGGTAGGTCTAGGAATGTCCAAGGTGGACATGTTGATTCTAGGTTTGAGAACCTAGAAAGGGGAAATTAAGTTTTAAGGGCAAAGCTTGATAAGTTAGAGGAAACCCTAGATAGATTCACTATTGGATCTAAGGGTTTAGGTATGGTATTGGGTAGTCAAAAACTCAACAATGATAGATCGGATCTAGGATACCGATCTAAGTTCTCCAATGCTATGGAGAAGTCATATGCAAGGGTGCAATATGACCATAGCAAGGGGAAGTCCAAAAATGGCAAGGGGATGCCATTTAAAAGCAAGAAGAAAGTCTTAACTAAAGACAAGGGGGCCAAGGTTAAGAAGGTTAAGGTTGTAGGCCAAAAGTCACCGGAGGTACACCGGTGTGTGCTTGTGCTTATAAATGAGTCACCTAGCGAGGTGGCTAAGGCTAAGAGCTCAAGGGGAAGCTTTAGGAGCCAAGTTGGGACCTATGGTAAATGAATCTCGGGAAGATTTCTCCCGAAAGTCTAGATGGATCATGGAGTGTGTCAAAGGATGTGGAGACGAATTTGAGTCTCAATCCTAGGGATTTGACACATTGTATTTAAGTATCATGCATAAAATATGACATTGGGAGTCATATAGCATGGAAGTTGATTTTTGATGTGTAGATGTCATATAAACCAATGCTAGGGATGCATTGTGGTTTGGTATGGGCAGAGACATCAAGAGGAGGTCAAAACTAGGACTTTAGGTTAAGGTTCTATTGAACCATTTAGATAGTTTTGAGTTTAGTGTCAATTTTGGGATTGGTGATAGATACATGTTTGAATGTATTTTTCCCAAGTAGACACGGGTACCACAAGCCTCTCTATAAAATTTGGGAATTTTTGGAGATTTATGAAATTTATGGTGTATTTTTGAAACTAGGTTAGAAATGTTGAAAATAGAGTTTTCAGGTTACCAGTCGACTGGTTCAGGGGGCAGTCGACTGGTAATAGTATTGTCGGAGAGAGACTAGCTACTGTATGGTTTTTTGATGGGGATCAATCGACTGGTAACTGTCGCAGTCGACCGATATAGGCTGAAACTATTTTTCAGTAATCAAAAAGCGTCATAATGATGCAAAACAAGTTATAATCTTATGCGGGGTTAATACACTTTGTTTATGATCACTAGAAGTGTTAGGTTTAAGTGGGAAACCGAACACGCCTTTTGATGTGTGGAAAAGGGGGAGAAGTGTTGAGTTTAAGTAAGAAATCAAACACGCCTTTGCAAGAAATCCTAGGTCAAGGGGGAGCTTAGGTAAAGGAGGAGCATTGTTGCTCATTTGGTGGCAAAGGGGGAACCTTGGAAAGGTTCTTAAAAAACCTTTGTAAGTCCAATATAGAGGGAGCCTTGAAGAGGTTTTAAAAAGCTCGATTTTGGTAAAAGTCCTAAACTCATTGGGGAGGTTTAGGTGTGGGGATGTCTTGTGATATGATTCATGCATGTTTACATTGCATACGCATTGGCGGTATAAGTTTGGCAACGTAAGTCTAAATGGTTATTAGCATTGTATTTGCTATTTGTTTTCCCTAACTTAAACGTCTTGCCAAACATTAAAAAGGGGGAGATTGTTGGAGCAATCTATGGTTCGGAGTGACCATGTGTTTTAATGTTTGGGCAAAGGGTTTAAGTTAGGTTCACCCTTGTGTTTGATGTGTGTATTTGAGTGTGCAAGTTTGCAGGATACACATGGACTTAGCTGGACGACTTTGGGTCCGGTGAAGGATGGCATGAGGAGATAAGTCGTGGGCTTGTATGCATCCGAGGGACTGTGGACAAAGCAGGAACGATGAGCCGAGGGAAGCGAACTTCGAGGCATACGCGAAGGATAGCATGAGGACGAGCCGTGGGTTCGTATGCATCCGAGGGACGAGAGCCAAAGTCGAAGAAGGCTTGAAAGCAACAGGTCGAGGCTGCTGGATAAAGGGTCAGCTGAGTCATGAGGGTCCGAGTGCTGAGAGAATTGTACTCAGGAAGGGAAACCTTAGGTTTAGGGGTAGAGCAGTCGACTGGTGCTTGGATCAGTCGACTGATGAAGTGCACAGAAAGATCAGTCGACTGATCTTAGGTGCAGTCGACTGGTATTCGAACGTTGGGTCGTAACGTTTGAATACTAGGTGGACCAGTCGACTGGTGCTTAGACCATTCGATTGGTAATGACTCTTTTCAGCTATAAGCTCTATTTAAGAGAGCTCGGTTTGGCTGGGAAAGGGTTGACAAAATAAGCTTGGTTAGAGCTTATTAGTAGTCTTCTAGTGCTCAGATATTGTCGGGAGTTTGTGGCGAGGTTTCTCCACCCATAAGAAGCGACAAGAGCTAGCCGGAGGTCTTCCGGGGACTCATCCACCGACGGATCGGGATCGTCCACCTTACGGACAGTCGTGGAGTAGGAGTCTCATCTCCGAACCACGTAAAGGTTTGGTTTAGCATTGTTTTAGTTTGTAGTTAAGTTTTCCCCTTGCGCTTGCTAACACGTGTAGGAAGAGAACCACGATCAAAGTGGGTGAACGACTATTCACCCCCCTCTAGTCGTACGTCAAGGTCCCAACAGTCTTCTCTCTAGCGAATTGGGCAGAAGGGGCACTCGGGAAGCCTAATGAAGAAAAAATGCTCCTTTCATCCCTCATGGGAGGAAGAGAGACTTCCTATGAACTTATGGCCAGGGTGAGCAGTAAAATTGAACGCCCCTTTGGAGGCTAAGTTTGGGAGGAAGAAGGAATGAAAGAAATGAGGGGTCAAAGATATATTGAAGAGTTTGAAGAGGATAAACGCCCCGCCCATCTGAGCGAAGACATTAGGAGTCATCTGGTGTAATGGGATATCAAAATAATCAAATATGACCATGAAAAAGGGGGAAACAGGAAAACGAAGACCAAATTCTACATGCCTTAGGAAAAAGGTGGAAACCCACTAAGGGAGGTTCTACTGGAGATTGGTCTATCCTAGGAACCTCACCGCTAACTCCGTTGGAATGTCAAATGCTTCGCTGGCGGCTCTCAGGGTGGTGGACTTAAGCCTAGACGAAGTGACTTCGTACCACTCCGGACGATAAACCCCTTCCTCTTCCGATTTCTCCTTCCTACCTTGGTCTCTCTTTCCCTTTCCTTCCTTGCCTATGGTATTGGAGAGGAGAAGCAGGTGGAGATGAATAAAACTTACGCGTGAAAAAGAAGCCTTAGCAAGATGGAGCTCGAGTAAGCAGAAAAGGGACGCACAAGCTCTGATAAACTGCGGTGCAAGAAAACTGAAGCCGCTTTCGCCTTCCCCTTTTATAGGGAAGAAGTCGCTCTCGTGCAGGAATAGAGGCGTGATACGTGGACGGTGATAACTGTAAATCTCGAGGCGTCGCCAGTCATTATGGTCGTCGATTGGTATAGCCCTACTAAGCGTATCAGAGGGAGATCACGCAGAAAAGACCCTGCCACATGACAGTACTCCATTTTCTAGAGCGCTCTTTCACTATTAAGATGCCCCATGCACTCTTAATGGGTGATGGACAGCTATCATTACCAGGCCTTAGAACTCATGGGACTTTTGGAGTAATTCAAAGGACTGCTTCAGGCCAAGGGATGAATGTTTCGATTCCTCGGACCCGACAAGTCGCCAAGAGAGAAGGAATGGTAATATGGGCCCCGCAGATACTCAGCTTCCCCTCATTATACCACCAGCCTAATCAGTCAGCCACACTTCCTTTGATTAGACTTGAAGGGGGGACTTGTGATAGGGATGAACATCTCGGGGTGGACACATGGTACAGGGAAGCTACGTGGCAGGGCCCGTCGAACCAGAAGCCCGAGGTCAGACTAGCAATCGGGCTCCTAAGACTACCTCGGGAGAATGGAAGAATGCCCCCGAGGTCAGATCGGGAATCGAGCTCCCGAGTCTATCTCGGGAAAATTGATGAAGGCCCCGAGGTTAGCTCGGGAGATGAGACTCTGAGACTGACTTGGGAGAGTGGAGCCTAAAGATCAACATAAGAGTTAGAAAGTCCAACATCAAGTAGTCGTTCCTCCTTCCATAACAGATAAGTCATCGGATAATTATTGTCCACAACCCACAGTAATTAAGGTCTTAATGATCGTAGCGATCGTTACCAAAAGATAGAATATCTATCAAGTAACCGATGATTGAGGAACGTGGAGGAGAACGTGGGGACACGTGTGATAAAGACCTCAGGTATATAAGATGCCTCGGCCTGCAGGTAAGGGGGTAAGCTTTCCGAACTAATAGAAAAACTTGATTTTCCTCCGAAAAGAGATAAGATTCCTGACTTGAGCATCGGAGAGGGCTCCACCGGAAAATCTCCCGGTGCGGTCCCTTTAATGCTCGTGTTAATCTCGCAAGGCGTGGACATCTTCTCCCCGTCACCATCGTCGTGGGTTGTGCTTTGGTGACTCGTCATCCCCGTCGTTCGCTTCCAGAACATGTGCAGAAGCTTAGGAGCTTAGGAAGTCGATCGAAAGACACAACAGACGAGAAAGATGACACAGGAAAGGCAGCCGACGGGTTCGGTGCATCCGAAGGACACGAATACTGCGAAAGAGTACACCGGTGGATAAGAAGGACATACGCGACCACCAAGGGACGAGAAGCCGAGGAGGAAGCTCACTTGAGGCGAAGGCCAAAGTCGGGTTCGGGTGAGCTTGACTCTGGTTGGTCAGAAATCACCCAAGCGAAAGAAGGTGTAACACCCAATAATTTTCGTGAATTATTAGGAATTTTTCTGAATTTCTAGCATTTTTTCGAATTAAAATAAAAAGAAAAAAAAGGGGTCAAGCAGAGATTTGATCCCGCGACCACAGGGCAAAGCAAGCCCTTAAGGGCGTCCAGATAACCAAAAGGACAAGGGTATCAAGCACAGAAAGGGATGAAGCCAATTAATGTTATAGGTAAGTTAGGCTTTTTCATGAAGAGGTATTTAAACTTCCGCTTAAGTTGTGTTAAGACCGCATTAGGTTTTTGGAGGCTACGCGAACAGCGGGTTTGGGGGCTACGAAAACAAGGGAGAAAACAAGGGTTTTCTTCCTCCTTTTTCTTCCTCTTGAGTGGAGAACCTAGGGCTTCTTCCCTAGGGCCAAGGAGTGGAGTTTCCTCGCAAGGAAGAGAAGAGGAGTCCTACGCTAGGTTTTTTCGAAATACTTAGTGAGTTTTCTTCAAGAAAAAAGGTAAGTAGATCACTCACCTGCAATAGAAGTAATTTTGTATGTAGTTTCTCGTTGTAGAACGGTGATTTTGTGATCTAAGTGCATGCTTTAAGAATATTGTTTTATTGTGTGATTTAAGTTTCTGAAGAATATATGTTTTTATCATAGAACTTGAATTTGAGTAAGTTTGTATATGTGAATCTAAGCATGATAAGACCAAGTTCTTGAAAAGTCCCAAAAATGAGGTCGACTGGTGCCACGCACAGAAAGTTTCTGTGGCCGATACCAGTCGACTGGCTTTCTAGCAGTCGACTGGTGCTATTGAAAAGAAAGTGTTGTAGGGCAGATGGTTAGTGTTTCAGTTTTACAACTAAGAGGTCTAGGGGTCAAATCCTTGCAAAGCAAATAAAATGAAAGTTGTTTTTTTTTGAAAAAAAAAGAAAAAAAATTCAGAGCAAGTTAAGGGAAGTCAAGTAGTTGTAACCTAAGGCTAAGGATAAGGTAAAGTTGAGGTTAAGTAAAAGTGACGTCCGCTTTAGTGGTAGAGAAGTGGGGTCGTCACAGAGTGGTATCAGAGCAAAAGGTTCCACCCCTCCGCCACACTGACATCAAGCATCAATCCTGCCGCCTGCCAAGTAAGAAGTTCATATGTTGTAGTTTTTGTATACTTTTTATTATTGACTGCTAGTATCAGTAAGTGAAAGATGATAAGGAAGTATGTTAGTATTATTATATGCTATTATGTGCATGATCAGTATATGCTATATGAGTAAGATGACATGATATGACATATCATGATATGAGTATGATGATATGAGAATGATGATAGTGAAGTAATGTAATGTCCTTAGTGAAGTAATGTCATTATTCTCTTTATGAGATAATAGTAAGAGAATGACAAGTTGACGTTCTAGAAAGGCTCAAAACGAGGAGCGAGCTTCTAGAGGGTAAAAGGCAGAGTCAGTACCACCACCAAATCTCTTAGAGGTGGTGGCGCAGTTACAGAAATAGTTAACAGAACAACAGCAAGTTATTACCACCTTAATGGCTAACCAGCAGGCTGCTCCCATTACTCCGCCGGTGGAGAATATAGTAGCACTAGTTGTGACCGAAGATCCATCGGTTACATCTGTAGTCCCGGCAAGGGGGGTACGACAAGAAGTATACCTCATCTAGTGGCAGATATTGAAGCCAGGGAACTTCTCATGCACAACCGAACCATGGGATGCTCAAGCATGGTTCAAGTCTTTAGAAAGCATAGTAGAGCTACTGGACTGGCCTGAAATAGAGAAGATAAAGTGTGCATTTTTCTGCCTTACGGGAGATGCTAGAATATAGTGGGAGAGAGTCAAGGCCAAGAGAAATGTCAGCCAGATGACATGGGCCAACTTCGAGACTGAGTTCTTCGAAGAATACTTTCACATGTGAGTAACCAACAAGCACTATGATGAATTCATGGAGTCCAGACAAGGAGAACTATCCGTGGATGAAGCAGTGAAGATGTTTAAGCGGTTAGCTCATCTGTGCCCAGAGCTAGTTAGCACTGAAAAAGAAAGAGTCAGGCTAATAATGAAAATGTGAAGGCCTGAGATAGCGTTAAATGTGGCCAGCGGTGTTAAGAGGCTGCAACCCTCCGAAGAACTGATAAGTAGTGCTTTGATCACTGAGCACTACTTAAACAGTACAAAGGCCACCAGAAATGTTGAACGATGAAGTTCTTAACAACCTTACCTTCGGGAGAGGTCATGACATTTACTCAGTGGCTACGAGCTATATTAATTCAAATTTCCAACCGAGAGCTCTATAGTGATTTAGTAGTCCTTGAGATGAAGGATTTCGATCATTTTAGGGATGGATTTGTTGAGCAAGTATAGTGCCTCTAATGAATGTCGCAAAAGAAAAGTCAAGTTTACACCAGAAGCAGAACCTCCATTTGAGTTTATTGGAGACCCAAAGAGAAAGACAAAAAGGTTCTTATCTACCTTACAAGCTCAGAGAATGTTAGATAATGGATGTTCTGGTTATTAGCGCATATAGTAGATGCAAGGCAAAGAGAAGAGTTAAAGTAAAAAGAGGTACGGGTAGTATGTGACTATCCGGAGGTGTTTCCTGAAGAGTTACCAGGACTCCCTCCCAATCGAGAAATTGAATTTGAAATTGAGTTGGTTCCAGAAACCAACCCAATTTCAAAGGCACCTTATCGCATGGCACCAGCAGAACTGAAAGAGCTGCAAGAACAGTTACAAGAGCTGCTCGACAAGGGTTTCATCCGCCCTAGTCATTCACCCTGGGGAGCTCCTGTGTTGTTTGTCAAGAAGAAAGATGGATCCATGCGAATGTGCATAGATTATCGAGCCTTGAATAAGGTAACCATCAAGAACAGATATCCCTTGCCAAGGATAGATGATTTATTCGATCAGTTGAAGGGAGCCACGGTGTTCTCCAAAATAGATCTGCGATCAGGTTACCATCAACTCAAAGTGAAGGAGAGTGATGTGCCAAGGACTGCTTTCAATACAAGATATGGGCACTACGAGTTTGTGGTCATGCCCTTTGGAGTGACAAACGCCCCTGCGACGTTTATAGATCTAATAAATAGAGTGTTCAAGGACTTTCTTGACAAGTTCATCATTGTCTTCATTGATGATATCCTAGTGTATTCAAAGACTCAGGAAGAACATGAAGAACACCTGAAGATAGTGTTGCAGACCTTACACCAGATGGAGCTGTACGCCAAATTCTCAAAGTGTGAGTTTTGGCTTGACCAGGTGGCATTCCTAGGCCACATCATTTCTAAAGAAGGCATTATGGTAGACCCAGCCAAGATTGAAGCAGTTAGTAACTGGAGTCGACCAACGAATGCTAGTGAGATCAGAAGTTTTCTGGGTTTAGCAGGGTACTACAGAAGGTTTGTAGAGGACTTTTCAAAGATAGCTTCTCCACTTACAGCCCTTATCAGAAAGAATAAGAAGTATGAGTGGACTGAAGACTGTGAGTAGAGTTTTCTTAAGTTGAAGAAGAGATTGACAAGCGCTCCTATTCTTACAGTACCCGAAGGTGATAAGAGCTTTGATATATACAGTGATGCATCAAAGCTAGGACTTGGAGTCGTACTTATGCAAGAAGGCAAAGTCATAGCTTATGCTTCCAGGCAACTCAAGGATTATGAAAAGAATTACCCCACTCATGATCTGGAGTTGGCAGCTGTAGTCTTCGCTCTAAAAATATAGAGACATTATTTGTATGGGGTGCAGTGCAAGATTTATACAGATCACCAGAGTCTGAAATATTTCTTCACTCAGAAAAACCTCAATATGAGACAGCGAAGGTGGCTTGAGTTAGTGAAGGATTATGACTGTGAGATTCTTTACCACCCTGGTAAGGCAAATAAAGTAGCAGATGCACTAAGTAGAAAGACTTGTGCCACCTTGATGTCCTTGTCAGTATTATCACCACCATTACAGAAGGAAATAGTAGATTATGGAGTTGAGATCATTTATGGGCAGTTAGCTCTATTGACACTAGCGTCAACCTTGCTTAAAGATATACAGAAAGAGCAAGCTGAGGATTCTGATAACCAAAGGATCAAGCAAGAGATACAAGAAGGAGAAAGTAAAGAGTTTAGAGTATCTGACAGTGGGATACTCTATTATGGTGACCGTTTATGTGTCCCTAATAGTGAAGAGCTGAGAAAGAAGATTCTTGAAGAAGCCCATAGAACTCCCTACTCAATGCACCCTGGTTCCACTAAGATGTACCAGGACTTGAAAAGAAGATTTTGGTGGTCTGGAATAAAAAGAGATATATCCAAGTATGTCAGCACCTGCCTTACATGTTAGAGAGTTAAAGCAGAACACCAGAGACCAGAAGGTATCCTACAACCCATTCAGATTTCAAAGTGGAAATGGGAAGACATAGTCATGTATTTCATAGTTGGTCTACCAAAGACAACTAATGGCTATGACGCTATTTGGGTAATAGTAGACAGATTGACCAAGTCTGCCCACTTCTTGGCAATCAAAGTGTCTTATTCGATTGAAAGATTAGCCCAGCTATATGTACAGGAAGTGATCTGATTACACGGAGTCCCGAAGACCATTATCTTTGATAGAGATGGTCGTTTCACTTCACACTTTTAGGAGTGCGTACAGACAGCGCTAGGCACCAAACTGAAGTTTAACACAGCTTTCCATCCCCAGACTGATGGACAGACAGAGAGAATGAATCAAATTCTAGAAGATATGCTCAGAGCTTGTGCATTAGATTTCAAAGGCAGTTGGTGCAAATATTTATGTTTAGCTGAGTTTGCCTATAACAACAGCTACCAAACTACTATTGGTATGACACCCTATGAAGCTCTTTATGGTAGGAAGTGTAGATCTCCCCTCTGTTGGTATGAAGGTAGTGAGAAGAAAGAATGGGGTCTCAGACTGACCTTATAGATGATAACACAGAAGCTATAAAGAGCATCCGCCAGAGAATAGAAGCTGCTCAGAGTAGGCAGAAGAGTTATGCCGATGTGCGCCGTAGACCGCTAGAGTTTGAAGTTGGGGATACAGTT